>CBMN010065650.1:0-11065 GCA_000582825.1 Hordeum pubiflorum
TGGATCAAGGGCTCCAAGGCGGGCACGATGGAGCTATTCGCGGACCTCCCTGGCTATCCGGACAATGTGAGGCCAGACAAGAATGGAGGATATTGGGTGGCGCTACACTGTGAGAAGGCTAAGCTCCCCTTTGGAGTCGATAGCCACCTCCTTGCCCTGAGGATTGACTCCGATGGTCAAATAATTGAGGAGATGAGAGGACCCAAGAGCGCGAGGCCAACCGAGGTCGTGGAGAGGAAAGGTGGTAGACTATTCATGGGATCCGTCGAGCTTCCTTATGTGGCCGTCATCACGCGCAAATAGATAGATTAAATAAAAGGATAATTAAGGCTTTTCGTAGGACTTGTTCTCTTTTTTGTTGTTATTACGTTATTGTTTTGTCGTATTTTAGTTGTAAAAAGTATATTTTGTTAAGGGGAGTTTTCTGTTGGACAATGATCATGTATTTTTCAGTATAATGTACCAAACTATCTTTTATTTAACATTATAAAGAAGTGCAGTTGTGAGTTGAAAAGAGCCAAAGACACAAAAAGGCACTAGCATTGTTGTGAAATAAATTGTTCACAAAAACTAAGACGATCTAGAGAGGGGTACAAGTTAATACCCACAAACCCAAAAAACAGTCCAATCTTATACAAAAGGAAAATGTTTTGTTAAGAGAAATCAACTGCGGCGAACTGAAAATCAGATAAGTGACTGCCAGCAAAAATCTACAAATGCACCGACATATCCGTTCGCGATTTCATCCTGAACAAAAAATGTCAGCCAGTTGAAAGAGCACGAGGCAAAACATATGTTGCACAAGAACCGCACACTTCTTCCATCCATTACACCACAAAGAGTTGTCACATTACTGTTAATCATCGTACCAAATGTCCATGAATAATCCTATTCCCAGGCGTGTATATGTATATGTATCCCCCACTCTATACGGACGAAAACGCCATATAGAAAATGCAAAAGCGCCTACACGGGTTGATCCAACGAACCAGCTCAAAGCCGTCAACCAAAGGCCGTGCCATTCCTTCCTACCTGAGTTACAAATCCGTCACAATGGCAGCCAAGAAAAATGAGCATGGGCAGAACCAGATTTCGATGTTGTGAAGTTTATGCATGTTGGTACTTGTCAGTTGGCCTCAGGGTTTTTTCTGTTGAAGCCTGTGACGAACAACACATACAACCACAGGCTCATCATTTCAGAAAATACTCATACTGGAGTTTTATTATTACTGTTGCAGTTTTAACAAATGAATGACCGATGCATATCACATCTACAACTTGATTAACTAGAACCCCGAGCGCCATAGTCCAGATTTTGCATGATCTATGCTGGACCCGACCGGAGCGCGTAATCAAGATCAGCTATGAGGTCGTCCACGTCCTCAATGCCCACCGATATCCGCACTAGATCATCAGTCAACCCACGCTCCTCTCGCACCGAGGAAGGGATGCTCGCGTGCGACATGAAGCAGGGCAAGCTTATGAGTGACTTCACGCTTCCTGCATAGGCACGTAGATTCAGTGAGCAAGAATGAGCAAGGTTTCACAGGAAAAGTATTCAGCTAAGAAACTGGTACAGAAATGATCGGTGAGCGTTATTTTTAATGGATGGTTTTTGTAGAGGTTTTCTAAATGGAATGTGTTGGCTGATAAAACAGATACATGAGCAAGGCCAAGGTGACTCGGAAAGGAGGGTGGAATAGGTACATAAGAATGCTTACCGAAGCTAACTGTTACGTTGAAGTACTTGGTTGTCTCGACAACATGCTTCGACAGAGACAATGAACCAGTTAGAAAACTGAGGACAGAGCCTGCTCCCTTTGCCTGCACAGGAAGCAAATGGAAGGGAAAACATATTAGAAGAGTGCTCTGGAAGACCTGAAAGCTGGAGGCCCCAATGCCAAATTGACGGATCACTTAAGCTGCTCAATGCAGCCAACTTGAAAACCAACAAGTACCTGAGAGTAGTGTAAAGATCGGCCCGGATGATCAGGAAGTCCAGCATAATTCACTTTCTTGACCCTTGGATGAGAAGCTAAGAATTCAGCAATCTTCTGGGCATTATCCTACAAATATTAAAGTAAACATCAGACTGCTCACAAATCAAAATGGCTACAAACATTGAACTCTATAACAAAATGAAATGAATCAAATCTAAGAAAAATTGCTAGTAGCATTTTATGAAGGCCTCCAAAATTTCAATAACCAGCATGTGCTTCAGCATACAATTTATTGTATCACAACAAAGTTTCACCTGTTGCTTTTCCACCCGCAAGGCCATGGTCTTTATCCCTCTCAAGCAAAGCCAGCAATCAAAAGGCGCCAAACCTGACCCTTCGGCGTTTTGTAGAAATGCAATCTCCTTCGCCAAGCTGTTAGCAGTTGGAACAGTATTACTTTAAGAGTTCATAGCTACTTCAATGAACTCTACAAATTTGAAGGGGTGTTTAGTAGCTCTATTCAGTAAGAAACAGAGAAACCGCCTCTTAGTGTTTAGGCCAGCAGCTCAGAAGTAGTCATGTCACAGTAATTAACAGGGAACAGGTAATAAAGAGTTTATTTCATAAAAAATAAGGGCAATAAGTAGTGTTTACCAGGAGACAGACATGTAATTATGATTGCATTATACATACAGAGAGGGAGCACATTCGAGGATTTAAAAATATTTATTATTGAAAATACTCAGCATGATCATTAGTGACAAAGATGGCCAGTAGAACAGACCTTTCACCCTTTACAGCCAGAATTCCAGCCATAAGATCACTATGTCCAGCTATAAATTTGGTAGCTGAGTGCATCACAATATCTACACATAAGACAATAGAATGCCGTGAAGTAGACTGAGATAATGTGCACAAGATGACATGGTGTTGTTTCCAGTTAAGTAATTGCATGATTCTATACCTGCTCCAAATTCTATAGGCCGGGACAGCACTGGAGACATGATACTGTTGTCCACCAAAACAAGAGCACCGTAAGAATGAGCTATCTCTGCGATTTTCTGTGAAGTACATAAAACACTGGACGGGATAAGAATATTACCTAAGAAAGTATATCTGGATTAATCAAATATTATATTCTTCATGAGAACTGATATGCATACATCAACACTATTACCTTTATATCAGTAATTTGTTGACGGGGATTGGTGGGACTTTCAAGCCAAACTAGTTTAGTCAAGGGTCCAATTGCAGCAGCCACATCGTTAATTTTAGTTGTATCCACTCGTCTATCACGCCACAATGCATATAATACTTTGTAAGTGAGCGAGAAAAGACCAATGAGAGAATCATTCAACTGAAAAGGGAAGAACTAACTTCACTACAATTCCATTTCTTGGCACAACTTGTGAGAGCAGACGATCAGAGCCACCGTATATGTCCTCTCCAGCAACTATTTCTTGACCTAAGAATTGTGCGTTTGGCCAAATAATTCGTAAGTGCATACAATGGAAATAAGCTCGAAACACGAGAGTAAGAAAGTACATGTTAGGTACTTACCAGACTGAAGCAGGTGTGTTACTGCAGCTAATGCTGCCATCCCACTAGTGAAGCAGAACGCTTGGTCTGCCTTCTCGAGCTTGGCCATAAGGCTGAATGTCAAATTTATCAGTACCACTGAATAATGCATATATTTACACTACATACAGTAAATAAGAATAAGCAGTTGGGCTGAGACTAAGAGTGACCTCTGGAGAACATCACGAGTAGGATTGCCACTTCTAGTATAATCGTAAGCTCCATTAACAGTTGCTGAAGGCTGGAAAGTAAAATTACTGGTAAGAAACTAGGAAACAAGAGTGTAAGCAATGGGCCAGACTAAACGGTGTACGCTACAGTTTTTCAGTCAAACCAAAAACAATTATTCCTAGACAACTTTGCAGTACTGATATCTGCATACCACAGTTCCTATAGAAATACAGATATGATGGCAGGGGAAATTTATCGCCTACATTCACGGTAGCATTGTTTTCTGGGGCCAACAAGAAAAACGATATAATTAGCAAAAACTAAGATGCGATGAATTACTACAACTAGGTAATTTGGTTTGCCAGCTGAAATTTCTGTAACCTGGTATACATGGCTGGCAACATTTCAGCACAGGGACTTCTAGTCTACTAGTAGAATTCTTCAGACTTCCAGACGATTAAGACTAGCCTTACAAAAGGATTTATTTAACACTCAAGCAATTGCAGTCGACCAAAAATTTCCACACACACTTGAGCACTCGATCCCATACGGCAGAAATGCGCTAAACCCCTAAAATGTCAACTGATTACCCTTCTTGGTACCACAACGGCCTAACATGAAATATCATCATCATAACTAGTACATTGAGAAAACATTCATGGAATTCAGGTGTACATGGTTGCCCGTTGCCACCCTCTGTTTGCAACCCTAGTTACCTGCTTGAAGGTGGCCGTCTGGTACAGCGGCGTGCTGAGAGCCCCGTACTTGTCGAACGAATTCTCGAAGCTGGTCAGTATCGTGGCCACGCTCGGCTCCTTCCTCTCCAAACCTACACCAAGAAGAGAAACATTGCACACAGTTCCACCCGAACAAGCACAAGGCCCCGTCTTATCTTATAAATTCCAGCTAAAACCGCGCAGACCCACCATCATCCGAGGATTCGACGGCCCCATGCGCATCGAACGAGATCGCGGACGCGCTCAGGTCGCGCTCGGATTCGCCGGAGGGCCCGGCGATCGCCGCCGGGGCCGCCGCCATGCGGTGGGAGAGCGCGAGGCGCGGGTAGGCGAGGCGGGGCGTCTGGGCGGAGCTGGGGCTAGGGTTTGGGCACGGGAGGGAGGAGGGCGGGCTGGAGCGGAGGAGGAAGAGGTGGGCGGCAGGGGTGGCGGCGGCGGCCATGGTCGGCGAGAATGGGGAAGCGGGGAGTTGGTTTGATAGCGAAGTGGCACGGACTGACAGGGTGGGGTATCATGGTCAGTGGGACAGATCGTTGATCCTTTTGCGGAATTGGATATCGCGTCTAGATTCATTGGATCGGCTTTTCCGTCCGTTCCAGTGCGCACACAACGCACTATCTGTTGCTCCGACCAATTTTTACGCAAGCACATTGAAATAACTTTTTGTAATCGATTTTAACCATACTCTCTCCGTTCACAAATACTCCCTCCGTCCGAAAATACTTGTCATAGAAATAAATGTATCTAGATGTATTTTAGTTNNAGATACATCCATTTTTATTCATTTACTTGACAAGTAATTTCGGACGAAGGGAGTATAAAATGTTCTACTCCTTTGGTATAAAGTTATACTAAAACTACATTAATTAATTTGGAACGGAGGAAGTAGGTTTTTCCTAATCGGACGTATATAGACAATTTTAATGTGTGTTCACTCATTTCCGTCATTATCCATATTAAAACATCCAAAACATCATATGTTTGTGAATGGAGGGAGTAATTTATTGTTGCGGTTGACATCCAGTGGATTATGTCCAATCAGATCGTTTTCTATATTTTTTGAGATAAAATCCACAATTTATAGATTAGCATCACCTCCGTCCCAAAATATAAGGCGTTTTTGCAGTTCAAAATACCATTACAAAGATTAGATCCTGTAAATCTACGGTACCGCGGACGACACGAAAGATTAGATCCTTCAACACATACCGCATAACAAAAACATACCAGTTTCCAGTGGCGGACCTAGGAATGGGTCAGACCCCAGGCGAACCGTAGCTATAGTGCAACAGTATACAAAGGAAATGGGCCTCACGTCCCAGGCCGCCGCCCCTTCTGCCTGGGCCTGAATCCGCCCATGCCAGTTCCTGACACATACTTCATCGGATTTAAACATAGTTCATACGACAAACTTGAAAACATACTAGATTAAAAAGTAGAAACCTAATCTACTCATCATCATCCTTCTTGATATGGAGATGATACTCCATGTCGGAGCTGGAGAGAGCAAACGCGAAGCCGTACTCTTCGTCTGCCGCCTCTAGCCGCGCGGCGACCCCTTCCTCTTCAGCGGCAACCGCCTCCTTCGCCTCGAGGAACTCACGCTCCACCGCCCGAAGGCGCTTGGTCATCAGCCAGAGGAGGTCATGCAGACGATTGAACTTCCTCCATGCCCCGTCCCGCCGCTGCGGGAGAGGGCCCCGCGCTCCCGCGCCTGCATTCCTCACCGGTGGGCGGATGGCGGAGCTCCCGACCTCATCGTCGTGACGGCCCCACTTCTCCAACGGCGAGCCGCATCGGCCCCCACGCTCGTGCCCTCTACTAGACATCGGCGCCGGTTTTTTGAGGTTGTGAGGGCGGCAAACGGCGGCCGAAGGGATCTCGATTTGTCGCCAGAGGGAAAAGGGATTTGCTAGATGCGAACCCTAAGTAGGCCAGGTTCCGGTATATATAGCGGATTCGACTGGGCAGACCGTTTTTATAGTATTTGATCGTAGTATTTGATCGGGCCTTTTTCGGATAATTTAAATCGGCCGGAATTTAACAGGTCAACAAGCTTTTAAGAGATCTGCTAGAGATACTCTTAACACATGAGCTGTGATATTCGACAAACGGTCACTCACAGCACCACACGCACTCACACATTGCCTACTGATTCAAGATTGACAAAGTCAAACATCCCCTCATCACCTCCGCGGAAAGTACTCCACATTAATGACACAACAAGGTGTCAATCCTAGGATTTGATCCTGGTGGGTTGGGTTACAATCACTGCCCTAACTATGATCCAAGCATGCTTAGGTCTCACTGCAATGATCGTTTGTCAGCCTGAGATTACTAGCATCGCCCATTGCCGTTGAAACCGCCCATCAAAGAGATATACTACTATGACGGTAATGTACCAATGCATGAAGCTGATAATCATAAAAGCAATATACTCCCTCTGTAAAGAAATATAAAAGCGTTTAGATCACTAAAGTAGTGAACTAAACGCTCTTATATTTCTTTACTGAGGGAGTACCATTCTAAAAGAGAGTACTCTATTATGCAAGCTCAACAATTCTGCATCACCGGAAAATCATCTCATGCTATAAGATAGAGGTTTCCGCTGCAAATGATTAACCAATATTGATGTAAACTCTTGAGGTGATTTCCCTACCAATAATATGCAGTGTACAGAGTTGTTGCTGCCGTAGACAACAGAGACTCCTCTGTATAAGGAGCGACAATAGACATCAATAAATGACTACATGTTCATGAAAAAGGCAGGTGATTCTAGTAAACAACACAACAGTAGTTGCATAAACAACTGAGAATAAGACGATGGGAACGAAAACAATTCTAGTATACATGTAATTTGTGATGTGAGTGCGTGCCATCCTTCTACAACAACAAAATACCTCCTGAATTCTCTGTATTACATAGTTATAACAAGTTTTGAAGACTTGGTGTCTGTTCTAGACAAAAGGACAAAACTGAGTACCTGCTAAACAACATGTATCAGGCATCTGAGTCCTTCGGAGACGAAACTAAGCTTTGCTTCTCCGGATCAAACTCGGTTCCATCATCGTCGCCACGGCCTTTGTTAGCCACAGTCTCACGAAGCGCTGGAGTGTTTCCTCTAGCTGTGACAGATTGCTGATAGAGTATTCCACCCGCCAGAGTGAAGAGCAAGCAAACCAAACCAAATGCATTTGCGTGCTTGTCCCAGATCATCACATTGATTGCGACTGTCAGGAACTTGTTGACGACCCCTGTCACTGTAAATGCTGTGGCAGAGACCGCTTGCCTCGCCGCGAAACCAAAGAAGCTAATGAGCACCCCGAATACGCAGGACAGTGACACAGCAATGAACGCATCAAATTCGAACCAGCTTTGGCCCCTTGATTCAATGGCTCTGAAGACCGACAGGTGCTCCCCCGTCAGAACCCCAAACACAGGGGCCATTAGCAGCGAAAGAAGATTGTTGTAGATCACAAAGCCCCATGTGCTGAGCCCCAGGTTAGTCACCATGTGCTTTATGTACACCATTTCAGTAGTTATGGTGATCAGATAAGCAACTGCCCATGAGTACGCCGTGAGGGTGAACCCTGAATCTGTCATCACATAGCCAACTGCGCCTCCCAATATAATCACAAGGGATAAGAATGTGAGCTTTGAAGGACATGGCTGCTTCCGGAAGGTGGTGTCAGCGACAGCAACCAGCAGAGGGGTCAAGGATCTGAACACTATAAATGTATCGACATTGGCATGCTTCAGGAGGTGGGTGTTGGTGAATATGGCGAGGTAGAAGACAAGAGCAGCAGGCGCATACTTTTTGGCAGTCTGGAAGTTGAAGGGCTCATGGTAGAGGAAACCAAGCTTCCCAAGGCACCAAACTCCAACCACGGATGTCAAGTATTGTAGGGCAGTGAGGAGGCCAGGGTAACCGAACTTGGTGATTGCGTACTTGTTAATGATCGCAAGCAAGCTTGAGCATAAAGCATATCCTAAAACGAGGCTGCTCGTCGCATAGGCCTGCTTTGCCATGAGGAAAGATTTATCTGCATGATAGACACAATGTAAGAAAAGGGAGTCTACAACTAATAAATGTGAAGCATGATGTGATGCACAATGTTGGATAGGGGACAAACAGAAAAACTGCTCTGGAAAACAAGTGCGAAGCCTATCTGAATTCATGTGCAGAAATCAGGCCATTCATGATTTGTGTGACTTATCTATATTTATTTCCCTAGGCACGTCCATGATTAATTTCTAGGTGGTGAGGCATAGTCCAAATATTCTATCCAGTAGCAAATCAAGTAATACAAGAACAATTCTGCAATCAGGCTAATGAGAATATATGACAAAAATGGAACACCTCCTACAATCTACAGGTAAACATCTCAATGAAGGTAGAACAGGGAAGATGGTACCTCTCAAATGAAGCCATTAAGGTTAAGAAGGAACTCCACACAAGTTATTAACAAGTACTTGTAGTAGTTTAAGCCAAAAATAACTGACATCAATTTTCTTCGCCCAGACAGGTGGCACGTGGCTATTATCAGACATAATAAATACTATGATCTGAAGTGAGATTAAAAGTATGATAATCTATTGACGATCTCTGAAATAATAATTTATCTGCCAATACACTTTTGAGAAGTCGAAAGCTAATGGGTTATAAAGGTTTTGCAAGAGATTGAAGGGTGTTAATTTAAAAAGTATTTGCCTCATTCATATATTTCTTGAAATATCTTAATCCTTTTCGCTTTGACCGGCATGAAAGGTTTGTTGACGGATCTTCCAAAAATACACTCATCATACATGATCTACATACAATATGTGAGATTCTTCTAATTTCTAGCAACGGGTTGTTCGGTAATTTTACGTCAAGTGACGGAACAAATATGATAAGAGAGTTTGCACGACCGCACATAAGTGAATAATAAAGCAAGTATGTATTTGCTTCTTGACCTGGAAAATGGGCTTGCTGCATAGAGGACAGACAAAATTAAGGGCTATATAAATTTATGAATTATAGCATTTATTTGAATTTCATGTTAAAATGCAAATCCGAAATGCTAACACGTGCTTATCATGAATCAGATTTGCCTTACATGTCAATAAACAAGCTTCACACTACACATTCATGATGCAAAACCAAATATAAAGGACATGCCAACAAGAAACCGCAAGTTCGGGTTATTTGATAAAACTGAGATTTCGAATGTACATGAACCTCAGGTGCTAGTTCCTAGGGTTACCGAAATGGGTAACAAAAACAATTCAGACAAGTAAATGAGGAAGCGGAGGGGAGTAAATAGTGCACCTTGAGACGCCCAGCTGGCGCCGATCTTGGTCGCTGACGGGATCGCCTACTCTCGGCGGAGGCGGGGTCGAGGGTGGGGAGCCAGGGAGAGCGGGCGGAGTGAGGCGGATCAGGGGCACGGCGTAGAGGGGCGGAGAGAGTTGCGGGCGTTGGGGCTTGGCTGCCGGCGTCGCGGACGGAGTGCGGCGGAGGCAGGGGCACGGCGGAGAGGGCCAGAGAGAGGGGCGGGCGCTTGGGCTTGGTCGCCGGGGTCGCGGACGGGAGAGACGAACAGGACGGGACGTGGGGTTTGACTCTAATTTTCATTCACTCAGGGCGCCGTTTGGTTGCCCGCGTCTGGTCCAACCAGCCTCACTTGGATCACGAGATATGCGTTATGCGGTTTGGTTGGAAACGCAAGGTTTGACTCGCATCCGCACGAAGTTTAAAGCAGCCCTAAACATGGTTCGCTAAAAAATGCCGATTTGGCGGTTTCTAGCGAGCCAGCCTTAGGGCGGCGCAAGCTCGTACGCGGGGACAGAGCGAAAGCGAGTAGGGATGGCGGGAGATAGAAATCGGGCGCGGCCGCACGACGCCAAATCTAGGCTCACCTCCCCCCTCCCAACCCCATTTACTCGGTCACCGCTATCTCTAGGACTGCCTCTTTCTCTAGCCTCACCACCACCTGCGGCGGTGACTCAGATCTGTGCAAGCGACGGCGACGACGGCGACAGATCTGGCAGTAGGAGTTGTTGCTGCTCTTCCATTTGACTACCGTCTGCTCGTCCTTGACTCAGCCATGCCCCCCCCCCTTCATCGTCCTCGTCTCCAATGCTGGTAAGAAACATCCCCTTTCCCCAATGTTAGGTTCCGTTGTTAGGCCGTTAGGCAAGGTGTATGATCGATTCCCCCATTGCTCAACACACCCTCGATGTGGACTAGGTTATGGATGCACAGATGCGGCTGGTAGTTCAGGCAGCAGCGCTGATATCTGTGATTCTGGCATGGATCATGTTCATGCACAAGAGAGTTGTTTGTCGTGTTGAGAGACCTGCCATCACAGATGCTCCAATGCTTATGCGGGGGCAGGGGAGGATCTCCAATCAGAACTACATATACAACTGCAACGACACAGAGGCTATATAGATGATTCGAATGAAAAGAGCACCATTTGCCAGACTTGTCCAGACCTTCAGGAACAGGGGGCTGCTAGAAGATAGCATCCACACAAGTGTGGAAGAGCAAGTAGCCATGTTCCTTCATGTTGTTGGCCATAACCAGAGATTCAGGGTTATCCACAACACGTTTAGGGGATCAAGGGAGACCATCTCAAGGTACTTCAAGCAAGT
>CBMN010065724.1:0-10589 GCA_000582825.1 Hordeum pubiflorum
GATATTTTGATGATGTGTATGTTACTCTTCCTTTAGTGGTGTCGTGCGAACATCAACGACATGACACTTCACCATATTTGGGCCTAAGGGAAGGCATTGGGGAGTAATAAGTAGATGATGGGTTGCGAGAGTGAAAAAAGCTTAAACCCTAGTTTATGAGTTATTCCGTAAGGGACTCACTTGGATCCACATATTTCATGCTATGGTTAGATTTATNNNAATTCTTCTTTCGTAGTTACGGATGCTTGCGGGAGGGGGTAATCATAAGTGGGTTGTTTCTTCAAGTAAGAACAACAGCCTAGCACCGGTCCGCCCACATATCAAATTANNNNAGTAACGAATGCGAATCAACTAAACATGATGAACCGTGACTAGATGAAATTCACATGTGTCTTCGAGAGCGTTTTGCTTCATATAAGAGTACGTTTCGGCTTGTCCTTTACTAAAAAAAGGATTGGGTCACCTTGCCGCGCCATTGTTATAATTATTACTTGTTACTTGTTATGAATTGCCCTGCTATAAAACTATTTGTTACCGCTACTTTCAGTGCTTGCAGAAATTTCCGTGCTGAAAACCACTTGACAATTCCTTCTACTCCTCATTGGGTTCGACACTCTTACTCATCCAAAGGACTACGATTGATCCCTTATACTTGTGGGTCATCACGAAGCCACTAACGAGATTCTTCTTGATGGCAGGGACATGTTGCACGTTCTTCAGTTGCACGATCCTCCCCGAAGTAAACTTCAAATCGACNNGCCAACACCAAGAACAGAAGCACTCACGCCATTCCCCATCAATATGGACCGGTGACATGTGGCTTGGTAATAAGAAAACAATGAAATATCAGTACACACATGAATATTTGCACCTGTGTCCACCCACCAGTCGGTAGACTGACAAACTGAAAATACAGTAAACAAATTACTATACCCACATGCACCACTCTCATTGTTGCTCACAATCGTGTTGATAGACTTGGAGTCTTGTCCTTGCTTCTTGAACTTGTTCGGGCACTTGTTGGCCCAATGTTCCTCCGAACCACAAGTGAAGCAGCCATCTTTCTTCTTGTTCTTCTTGAAGGTCTTCTTCCCTTCTTCTTAAAGTCGGTATTCTGTTGGACACCGTTTTTCCCCTTGAACTTGTGGGAGTTGGAACCCCTTTGTACCATATTGGCAACAGAAGTTCCTCGGTTCCTTTTCCGTGCGAGTCCTTTGCTCTAGAGTTCTACTCAACACTCAGATGACCGAGGACATCCTCAACTAAGAATTCTCGTCTCTGATGTTTCAGAGTTGTAGCAAAGTTCCTCCCGGAATTTGGGAGCTTAGCGATGATGCAACCCGCAACAAACTTGCCCGGTAAAACACACTTAAGAAGCTCAAGCTCCTTAACTACGCATTGTATCTCATGAGCTTGTTTCAATGCAGAACGGTTCTCGACCATTGTGTAATCATGGAACTGCTCGATGGCATACATCTCTCTAACAGCATCGGTTACGCCGAACTTAGATTCGAGTGCCTCCCAAAAGTCCTTGGCAACTTGCATATGTAAATATGCATCGACGAACTTATCTCTGATCACACTAAGAACTGCTCCAAGAAAGACGACGGTGGCCTCCCAGAACGCCTTCTCCTTATCAGGAGCAATCGTTCCCGCGGGAGTAACACCCGCGACCCAGAACACGTTCAGAGCTGTGAGCCATAAGGTGGTTTTGGTCTGCCAACGCTTGAAATATGTATCGTTAAACTTATCCGGTTTCAGTGCGGCGGCAAAGCCATGGGCCGAAAATTTCCTACACAAATTAGGATTTTGGATTCTTGAGTAAATAGGCAATTTTTTGATTAAATTAATCCAAGAATAAATTATGAACATGACGCAAACAGTACTAAGCACATACTAATATTTGATCATATTATCACGTACTAGGCAGATAGTAGAAACATCTACGCAAATCATTAGTATGACTAAGACAGTAATAATCAGGAGCAGGATAAACGAATTATACCCTCCGTTAGGCCAGGTGGCCGTAGCAGCAGCGGCGGCATCAGCGTCCTCGGTTGCCTTCTTGTCGGCTTCGATCTTCTTGACGGCGGTACGATCGACGTCGGTGGACATGGTGATGACGAAGGCAACGCAGACGTAGAGGAAGCAGACGAACGGCAGCGAGCAGTCACGTAAGATCGCTCTCCAAAAACCAGGGACTCTCCGTTCATGGCCGGCAAAAATAAGCGCATAGATATGAACTTGGCTTGGTTCAATCCCGCAACCCGCGACGTGTCGTGACGAGGCGGACGGCAAAGAAGGAGTGCGCGAGGAACAGTTCTCTTATCAAGCTCCAATAGCGTGTGGAAGAGAATCGTTTATAAGGAGTGAGACTAAACTTTTGGGGTGGGATTAAACTTTTCACCATCCTTTGTCATGACACCTATCGTGGATCCTTAGAAAAAAATTCAAAAATTGTTGGATGGGTATAAAGTCCATCCCATATTTCAACAAATTATAGTTCCTTTTTTACCTAGGTTGCCGGTGAAGCGCGTGTGAGGAGAGATAGCGTGTTTACGCGATCAGTTACCGCGCAGAGTGAAAGCACAACAAGGACCGGACGTGTCTGGGCGCGGACCGTGTAAGACGTGTAGTTGTTTCCGGCTTGGCCTGACGCCTGACGGCGACTGGCCGTTGGTTCAGACACGCCGGGACTTCAAATTAAAACTCAGAGATCGTTAGGGAATTCCCCACGGTGTTGCGCGTACGTGAGACATCCATGCGTGGCGTTGACTATGTGTACTAACTCGCGGCATATTTCACCGCTATACAAGATCCGGTGAAAAAACTACGTCTACAAGACCCTCACGTAGCACGTACGTTGTCGTGGCACTCTGTGTTGCGCACAAGTGTTGTTTTCGTTCGTAAGCTCTTGCTGAAATTCCGCACAATTCTTGGCCTGCCCTGGACAAAAGCTCCAACTCGATAGCGTCCTTTTCTGCTTTTGCGAGCACATCGCAGTCCGGCCATCGGGTTGAAGGAAGGAGGCAAATTGCGGCGTCGCACGCCGTTCAAAATTCCCAACGAGGTGGGAGTTCTCGCGTGCAAACCGTGCCTGCCAAATCCTGCATCTGATTTCTTTCGACCATGGATGTACATTCTTTTCGAGGAAAAATCATCTGATTCCCCTGACCCGATTATTCGGGGCCGGGGCTGCAGATTTTTTGGGGGTGTTGAATATTCAGTCGATAAGACTAGTTGACTTATATCTTATGACAGTATGAACTGGGCAGCATCGACCGGTGAGAACGTGCAAATGTGTTTGGGTTGCTGGATACATATAAAGATCAAAGCGAAATTCGATTTCGCGCAGATTTGTTATTTGGAGGGGCGACCGGTCGTTAGCACACATGCTCTAATTCCACGGCTTACGTTCATTTCCCGTGCGCCAAACGTGGACAACTAGTTTAGCACTCCACTAGCCTGGCTGCGGCGTGTGTTTCCTCTCAGAAGCACTGTGCGAGATCGACCTGATGACAAAAACAATGGATACATTTAGAATACTATAATTTGTAACGTCGCCATATGATATCATGTCGGCGAGGCTAGCTGGAGGTGAGATTTTATTTAGTCTGCTGCTCTTGGTCGACATGGTGACAGTATATACACACAGCCATATGTTGTAGTACGAAATCGCTAATGGTACAAAAGCTATAATACATAAAACTAGCACCACTTGGCCAACACCACTTTCCCCCTGTAGAAAAGTACACGCACGCATGCACGCACTGTGGTAATCGCCGGCGTCTATTACTAGAACGCCGACCGGGAGTCAAATTTCATATGCTTGCGTGTGTACTATCCACATCGACGGACACATAATTTCCCCAAGCGAATCCATCCCCACGCGACGTATAAATTTCGTTAAAATAGCATTCAAAGTCAAGGTCCTCCATTCACATGAACCAAGCCAGCAACAAGGAAGCATCGCCCGTTGTTGACACTCCGAAAACTCAGACAGATCGTTCACTGACATGTGGGCCCATCCGGAGATCTCGTTGTCAAGAAGGTCGGCGTCCGGTAAGAGAATATCCTCCAAGTTTTCCGAACCACTCTCCAGTTTTCCTTTCCGAAAAAGAAGCCCATAAAGGCTTACTAGAAGAGAAGGGTTTGGTTTGGATAAGCCATAATTTGTGGGACGAACGGAAAAGTCGTGGTGCTCATGCACACGGTCGCGGACTATGCCCCTGCAGCAGCGGTGCCTGCGCCGGCCCGTGGGCCGTGGAGCCGTCCGTTGACTGTCCACAGCCAGCCTGCGAGAGCTGCGAGCGAGAGAGAGAGAGAGCCGTCGTGCGGGGCCCACCGGAGGATCCTGGAGGGAGGCGACGTGGCCGGATCTGGCCGCTCGGTTGCGTTTGAAATTTCTTAGTCGGGTGGGCTTCCCTCCCTATATATACCCCAGGGACTTGGAGCCTTGTGTCCCATCTCCAACCCCCTCCTTTGGCTCCTCGTCTGGTGAGTCCTGTGGAGAAACACTTTCTGCTCGTCGCTTCCATTATATCGGCGTAGCTTGACCGGCCGGCTTGCGAAGATGCCGGGCGGAGGGTTCGCCGTGTCGGCGCCGTCCGGCGTGGAGTTCGAGGCCAAGATCACGCCCATCGTCATCATCTCCTGCATCATGGCGGCCACCGGCGGCCTCATGTTCGGCTACGACGTCGGCATCTCAGGTACCCCCGATACTCTACATGTCTATCCACTTCTTCCTGCGATCGATCATCTCCATTCATGCATGTGCGCGCGGCGTGTTGCGTACTCGCTCCCGTGGTAGCTCTGGGAAATCATGTCAAATCTGCCTCACATGCATGGTCTAGGGATCCGTAACGTCGCCGTCGTCCGCGCGTATGCTCATCCGCGTGCTCCCATGATACCATTGGAACCACGCATGGAAGAAGAGAGGAGTTCAATTGACTCCATGGATATGGCGTTTACTTGTGGCTGCCGTCTCTCGTCTTCTGCATATGACGAAGCAGATAGCCACGGATAATTGGAACGAAGTTAATGCAATTAATCCTCCTCCTTAACTACCACGCACCGGCCAGCTGATAATTCAACACTTTCCTATTTACTCCATTGTGAACACCATCCAGTTTTCTGGCCAGGATCATATATGCAGTACTATACACGCTCCTGTGCTAGCTGTATGATTATGTGGTTGATACCCGGTATATATAAGAATTAATATTACAGTACCGTATTTGGGAAAAAATAGGTAAGTGCTGCCATCTTGCCACCTACTTTGACAGGCTGTTAAGTCAACCCATTTGTACATCCTCGGATCACGTTGGATCCCACAAAGCTGTCTTGTGTGTAGACACGTTGCCTTTTGGTTTGGTCTAGTTAATGAATTCTTACTAAACCTAATTAAGAAAATCGTATCCAATTCTTTCATATCGTCCAGCACGATTAACAACCAACTCTAATATCTGAAAACTGATGGTTTTTACAGGTGGAGTGACATCGATGGACGATTTCCTGCGCGAGTTCTTCCCGGCGGTGTTGCGCCGGAAGAACCAGGACAAGGAGAGCAACTACTGCAAGTACGACAACCAGGGCCTGCAGCTCTTCACCTCGTCGCTCTACCTCGCGGGCCTCACCGCCACCTTCTTTGCCTCCTATACCACCCGACGCCTCGGGCGCCGTCTCACCATGCTCATCGCCGGCGTCTTCTTCATCGTCGGCGTCATCTTCAACGGGGCCGCCCAGAACCTTGCCATGCTCATCATCGGCAGGATCCTGCTCGGCTGCGGCGTCGGCTTCGCCAACCAGGTCAGCAAAAAATAAGTTTTCAGCTTCAGAATTATACTACAATTTTTAATACCAGCAAGCAAGATTACATACGTTTGCGCAGCAGCATTTGAGTCCAAAAAGTCTGGGTAGAAACCGAAGTCAAACATGTAAAGCTAGCGGTGGCTGGTTTGAGAAAATATGTAGCACGCACACATGCACGAGACATAATTTTCCGCGTCTACGGAAATGACGTAACCCGTGTGCAGTTTCTTCCTTGTTTGCTGGCAATCAGTCACCGTCCATGGTGGTGTCAAAGAATCTTTGGTCTCAAACTAAACCTACTGGTCCTACCATTTCATACATCCAGATTAACACTCTACAAATAAAATATTGTACTACTAGTATTTTATACTCTTTTCGTTTCTAAATATAAGTTTTTTTCAAGATCATTACGTATTACATACGGATGTACCATGCATGGTGGGCTGGTGGCATGCCATGCGTACTAGCTGCGGTATGTATACGTAGTATCATAGGACCCTTATGTTTCCCGGAATTTAGGGGTCAAATGTATAAACCATGTGACGGTGCATGACTTGTGTTGGCGCACGATTGGTGGCATCGATCATCCATCGCCTCACCTCTCGCGATAAACTTGTTAAGTTCCAAGATTCCCATGCTGGCCGTGACTCCAAGCTTAGAAATTACTGGACCAGACGGTAGGAGGAACTTGGGCCAACCAACAGGTGATAGGTGTACGCTTGCAGCTTATCTCGTTGGCTTCTCTTGGTTTTACTAGTCGTTCGTCTGCTGGTGTGGCTGCCCTTCTCTCTAGTTGTCCCTGTCAGCTTGGACTAGTTGTAGAATATACTGATACATCGGCTTTGGATTGTTCTGTTTTTGGCTGTTGAAACTTTGATTTTAGTAGCAAAAATTTGCTTCACGGACGATACTTTCCGCACGATCTGCAAACGATTCTTCCTTCGCGTCCAAATCTCATGCGTGGCCGTGGGCGCAAATCTATCGTGTCTATGGCAGCGCTCTTTTAGTAGTAGCAAGCAGGCGCGCTTGTTCACGCGTAGGCCACACCACACGGGTCGCAATATGGAGTGGGCCTAGCTGATCGAGTAGTTCTACATAAACTTAGAGGCCTGGACCAAAATTGTAACTTGGATGCTTGACTTGGAGGTGCACTTCCTTGTCGAACACTGGAAAAAAAAAAACAATGCGTCTATGGACTGTAGACCTCAGAGCGGGGAGCTTTCTCGATTGAAAATGCCAAGATTTTGTGTGCTAGTGATGCATTAGATTACTGCACGGATCAAGGCACTGATTGAGCATGAACTTGCAAATTATGCACACACTAACGTACAAAAAAATACCAAACGTACGTATATTATATAAAGGCGTCTAGACTCAATTATACGAAGCAGGCAAAGACAACATGTGTGCCAGAGAACTGGAGTAGGAGTAGATGATTAGTCCAACAATATTCTAGTATTACTTAATTCCACCGCTTCTGATTAGGCCGACTGATTAAGAGATTCCGATAGTGATAGGTTGGTGCGGTTCTGACACTTTGTTTGTACGGTCACATGCTAGGTGATTTTTTTGACAAGTAGGAAAGCGTGCTAGGTGATTTGTTTTAACGTAGTCGCATGGAGCTAGTAATATCACAAGAAAAGGAAGGAAAAAAAAGTGAAGTGAACCTTCTGAGCCCAATGGGCCTCGTTAAGGCCATCTGCACTTGAAGACCCATTTCGTGATTTCATGTCTCTGAATTTCAACCCCTTAAAAAAAGAACACGTCTCTGAATTTCTTCTTGTTATCACATCCATTGAAAAAAATAACACGCTATAGCGCCGCTAATAACACGCAGCGTACAATGTCTCGCTAATAGCACGTTATAGCACGCTAATAGCATATTTTCAGGGGCCGCGTTATTTTATATAGCGCGCTATTTTTTTTTTCCTTGATCACATCTCTAACGAAACGAACAACTGTGGTGCAGGCCGTTCCCCTGTTCCTGTCTGAGATCGCGCCGACGAGGATCCGCGGCGGGCTCAACATCCTGTTCCAGCTGAACGTGACCATCGGCATCCTGTTCGCGAACCTGGTGAACTACGGCACCAGCAAGATCCACCCGTGGGGCTGGCGGCTGTCGCTGTCGCTGGCCGGCATCCCGGCGGCGATGCTCACCCTGGGCGCGCTCTTCGTCACGGACACCCCCAACAGCCTCATCGAGCGCGGCCACCTGGAGGAGGGCAAGGCGGTGCTGAAGCGGATCCGCGGCACCGACAACGTGGAGCCGGAGTTCAACGAGATCGTGGAGGCGAGCCGCATCGCGCAGGAGGTGAAGCACCCGTTCCGGAACCTGCTCCAGCGCCGCAACCGCCCCCAGCTGGTCATCGCCGTGCTGCTCCAGATCTTCCAGCAGTTCACGGGGATCAACGCCATCATGTTCTACGCGCCCGTGCTGTTCAACACCCTCGGGTTCAAGAGCGACGCGTCGCTCTACTCGGCGGTGATCACGGGCGCCGTGAACGTGCTGGCGACGCTGGTGTCGGTGTACGCCGTGGACCGCGCCGGGCGGCGGGCGCTGCTGCTGGAGGCCGGCGTGCAGATGTTCCTGTCGCAGGTGGTGATCGCCGTGGTGCTGGGCATCAAGGTGACGGACAAGTCGGACAACCTGGGCCACGGGTGGGCCATCCTGGTGGTGGTGATGGTGTGCACCTACGTCGCCTCCTTCGCCTGGTCCTGGGGCCCGCTGGGGTGGCTGATCCCGAGCGAGACGTTCCCGCTGGAGACGCGGTCGGCGGGGCAGAGCGTGACGGTGTGCGTCAACCTGCTCTTCACCTTCCTCATCGCGCAGGCCTTCCTCTCCATGCTCTGCCACCTCAAGTTCGCCATCTTCATCTTCTTCTCCGCCTGGGTGCTCGTCATGTCCGTCTTCGTGCTCTTCTTCCTCCCGGAGACCAAGAACGTGCCCATCGAGGAGATGACCGACAAGGTCTGGAAGCAGCACTGGTTCTGGAAGAGATACATGGACGACGACGACCACCACCACAACATCGCCAACGGCAAGAACGCCACCGTCTAAAAAGTGTTGCTCCTACTATGTAACGCTGCCGGCCTGCCTGCCTGCACAACTCGACCTAGAAAGAACAAAGATGGATGCTGAGCTTTATCGATCGATCTCATCTCGTCTGTAAGATATGCAGACACTTTCTCAGTCGCGAGCTCAACTAGCATTACACTGCTGACATGCCAAGAGGAACAGCAGGCAGTGCGGTAGTAAACCTTGATGTTCTATACAATACTAGATCGCAGTAGTGGAGAGTATTTCGGTGTTTCTTGCTTAGTATCCTTTATTTATGTGTCTACTTACTTGTTCCGAATTGGTCTCTGACGATGCGAGCCTACCTGTATACAGCACCTTGTAAAACCGATGTTGCAGTTCGTTAATGCACAACAGTAATGTTCAGCAATCGCCTCACTTTTTGTAAGCTATGTCATCATGCACCCTTCCAAAATGTTAATAGGTTCTTGCCCACAAGAAAGAACGTTTCGATACCGAACACTTGCAGCGGGTTTCCTGTTAATGGTCAAGCATGCCTCTGTTTCCCATCCCATCCGCCTCTCTTGTTGTGTTACAAACTCTGTTTATTTCCATTAGGTCTTGTTTGGTTAATCCTCCTCCCAAGGGGATTGAAGAGGATTGGAGTGGATTTAATCCTCCTCAATCCCCTTCAAATCCACCTCAACTGAACAAAGCCTTATTCCCTCCATTTCCTTATACAAGGCCACTTTGTTTTTCATGTCAAACTTTGACTTGTAATTTTGGTCAACAAAATATGGATTATATGTCATAAAAAATATATCATCGGAAAGCTCTTTGAAACGTGCATCCAGTGACATACTTTTTGTGACATGTAACTCACTTTTTGTTGGTTAAATTAATGGTCAAAGTTAGACATAAAAATATGAAGTGGCCTTGTATAAGGGAATGGAGGGAGTATAAGCAATTAATAGAAAGGGGGCTGGCCTGGTTGGAAAAAAAATCGTCATCGTCTGCCCCCACTGAGCCCTGTGATCCATCAGCGTTCCAAGCTAGCACCAGCCCGCAGCTTCTTCTTCTTTTCCAACCGGGCTCATACCACTTTCCATTAATTGCTCAACGGAAATATAGTAGTCTCCGACACAGATAGAAGTACCAGAATTACCTGAAAGACTACCAAGCAAAAGGGGACTGAAAGGGGAGAGCGAGTTGGAGCACCAATAGGAAAACCCACTGCGGGTAACTCTAAAGCGAGTCACCCACTGTGGGGCAAAAACTTATTGACACTAACCACCCGACCTCAGATAAACTACCACTACCAGCTACCACCAAAGGAGACCAACAGCAACAAAAGGAAACCCTCCAAATGGCCAACTCAGCGGGCAACAAACCCCAGTGAGAGAAACTATCCAACATCGAAAAGATTAGTATGTCCAGCACCTTAGGTCATGCCCCAGTTCGGCCTTCCAGCGCCAGCCTGCCTCGTGGAGTCAAACGATCCGCTAGAGAGGCCGCCACCTGAACCATCCTTCGCACCCCAGCCTGAAAGCTCACTCTGTCCACCTCTTTCAGCAAACCTGACCAATACATCAAAAAAGAACATGTGGTAAACACTGCCTCAAGGGGAGATCTCACTATATGGTTTTCAAAGGTAACTTTATTTCTAGTGCACCAAATCCCCCAACATATGGCAGCAAATAATGGTCATGTAATGCTGTTTACCACCAGGCAAATATGTATACAGCCACACCCAACTCTGCCA
>CBMN010066323.1:0-15284 GCA_000582825.1 Hordeum pubiflorum
ATCCGTTAGTATAATAAACATATCAAATACTTGAGGTGTTATTGAAAATTGATTCATATTCTATTATTGCACAATGGGTACTCTATGCCAACTTTTCCATGGCTTATACCCCCGATACAATCCATATATCATAAAATAAGCAACTATGCGAGCAAAAACAGAACAATTTGTAATGATCTGTATTAAAAGCACTATTTAAAAAATCTTCCGATTCAACGATTTATCTTCCGATTTATCGCTAATCGGGGGGTGACCGATAAGATTATGCCATATTTTTACCATTTATCATTTGGGCCGATTTATCGGGAATCTACCAATAAATCATGCCCATTCCTAGCACTAAGTTTGAAGAAAATATGTTTATTTGTGTTTTACTGACCTTGTTATGCAATATGTGGAGTTGTCCTATTTTGTTTATCATTATCCAAGGATTCGAAGGCTTGGAATAAAGGAAACACTTCTGCCTAATATTGTTTCGGTGTTGAATATAACATATTTTAGTGTTGGTAACCTGGGATTTGTAAAAAATGACCGATTAATAGTCGACCGATAAAATCGATTAATCGGTCGATTTCCAATTAATCTCTAATCCCGAGCTGACCGAGACACTAACGATAAGCGATATCCTCAACATTGATTAAAACTATACTTTTATAACTACAAAAATTCTAAAAAATTATGAAAACCTGAAAAACTCGTATAGTAATAAGTTGTAAAAATTTCAGCAATTTATCACTTTCCAGCAAAGAGAATAAATTCATATACTACGCGCAAGATTTTCTGTTTTTGCATAACATCAATTCCACTATCATCCAAATCATTCCAAAGACTTTACTTGTCACAAACGCTAATTTAAACATAAAAACACAACCATTACAGTAGCAACAATTGTGTGAACTCAAAATAATAGAAAGTAAAAATAAAAATAACTATTTGGTTGTCTCCAATAAGGAGCGGCAACCCTAAGCTCGGGGATGCTCACAAAGTCCCCAAGGTAACTTAAACAAGACATGGAATATACTAGCACTGCTTGGTCAATAGGCTTAATTAAGACATCTTTCCCTCCCACTTACAATTATTTTGCCATCCATCCTTTGACCTTATTCCATACTCTATCCTTCAGAAACTTAAAAGAACCATTCTTGCTATTACCAACATCTGTTGGCATGCTAAAAGGAAAAACTATTTGACGCATTTTGCGTCAAGATGTCGCTACTTCACACAAGACCTCGAGCGATCGTTCTGATTAGGCCGGCCCGTTTAAGCGCTTCCGGTTTTGGGAACCTTCTAGAAGTTCCCTGCCGGTTTTTTCTGGTTTTGAGAACCTTGTAGAAGATAGCTAGAACCGTTTTTTCTTTTCTTTTTACAGGTTCTCGTTTGTATTTGTTTTTTCACGTTTTTCCTTTTTTTGTCTGTTAAATTTTCTTCTTTCTTTTTCTATTTTCTTCTTCCTTTCCTGTTTATATTTTATTCATTTTTAAATTATTTTCTATGTTTCCAGTTTAAAAAATGTTGGTGCTTCTAGAAAATGTTCAGTTTCTTAGAAAAGGGAAATGTTTTAAAAAGTAGTTCGTCAATTCAAAAAATCCTAATTTGGTTCACAAAATTGAAATTGTATTCTTCATTTAGAAAATTGTCCCCATTTTCAAATTTTGTTCACAAATTCGAAAAAAATTCTGGTCCTGAAAAATTGTTTATGTTTCGAAGTCTGGTTCACAAAATTGAATATACTTTCACAAATTTGGTTCACAAATTCAAAAAATGCTCAGGTTTTGAAAATATGTTCGTCATTTAAAATATGTTCGTCATTTAAAATATGTTCTTATTTTCAAATATTTTCCCAAGTATTAAAAAATTGTTCACGTTTCCAAATTTGGTTCACAAAACTAAATATATGTTTGTCATTTAAAAAATTGTTTCCGTTTTCAATTGTTATTCACGAATTCAAAAAATATTCAGGTTTCGAAAATGTCTTAATAAATTCAAAAACAGTTTGCATTTTATTTTTGTTCACAAATTGAAGTTGCTCAATTTTTCAAGATTTTTTTATAAATTCAAAAAAAATGGGAATTGCAAAAAATGTTTCAGCTTTCCAAATTTGTTCACAAATTCAATAATAGTTCATGTTTTCATTTTTGTTAACAAATTCGAAAAAATTTCTGGTATTTTGAAAAAATCTAAACATTTTTACTCTTTTTTTTTAAATCACGTCATCAAAATTTGTTTGAAAATTCAGAAAATGTTTTTGTTTTGAAGAAAATATTCATAATTTTGAAAAATTCAGTTGTAAGAGGTCCTCGGTTCGACCCAATACATGGAATGTAGTTGTTGGGATTTTTTGCGAAATAATGTTTAAGGTTTTGTCGCTGTCGTATGTCTCCTTAAGTGTCGCGCTGCAAATTGAACATGAGGGCGTCTATGCCCTAGTGGCTTGCATGCCGGGCCAATAACTAGGAAGTCACGTGATCGAGTTTCAGCGCTAGCGCTATTGTATTTTTTGCGATTTTTCATTCGGGAACGTGCAGACGCGTGCCACTATGAATTGGCCGGGCAGGCTAGCCGTCCCCGTGCGAAGCGCCGGCACTTTGCCGCAACGAGCAGCATATAGGGAAGGGTCCTATTCGACGTGTTTTGCGTCATGTCGTTTCGCGCTGAGGCACGTCCTTCGCCGGCTTTGTTGGCCGCACGTGTTTTGTCTGTTCCTGCCGCGTGTTTGAAACTGTTTCTGGTCGCGTTTCAGCTATTTCTTTTGTGTGGAACTGTTGCTCTATTTCATCTGTTTCACATTTCTGCCCATGTTTCATACATATTTTAGGTGTTTGAACTGGAAACAGTAAGCAAGAAAGTATGACTGATTTTGTTGGTGTCCGTTTTCTTTACAAACTGATTCTGGTGTTACAACCTTCTTTACAAGTAAGCACGAAAGTATCACTGGTGCGGCATGGAAAAACATAAAATGTATCGTCTGAAAGATTTTCTTTGACTTGGAAACTGATTCTGCTGTTTAAATCTTTTTTCACTTGGAAAATTTTCTTTGTAGTGGAATATTCCTTCAAGTTGAAAGTAATAATAGGGATGAGACTCTTCAGAATAAAAGGAAAATATGATAGTTTGAAATATTGGGAAAATATATTTGGATAGGTAAAGTGTTCAGGAAAAAGAAATGTGGAAATAGTTGTTCCTCCCAAGTAAAATAAAGGTGAAAACATTCGTTCATTGGAATTCTTTAGGTGAAAAGAGTTATACTATGAACTATTACTTAGTAAGAGAAACTGCAGATCATCAAATTACCTAAGCTGAGTTCATATGCGAAACAACAAATGATTACCTTTGAGAGGTTAACTTGAATTTACGGAAATCCTGTTCAACAACAAATGTGATTAAAACAAATTGATTGCACTGTTGAATTCAAAGAACAAGGTCTAAGCACAGATTTCTCTCTTGTCCTTGAGTGAAAAGAACTAGAGAGCTTACATGTATCTTTAGGAAAGAAGTTACGAATGGCAGTAAAATTTCTTTATCCTTGCAAATTGAAACCACATAGATTTTTTTGAATTTTTGAACAAATATTTGAAAAATGGAACATTTCATGAAATTACGAAAAAATGAAACCGAGGACATTTTTTGATTTGGTGAACATTTTTTTAAAAATTGAACTTTATGAAATATCTAAAAAAAATGAAAACCCGATTTTTTTTAAATTCCTGAACACTTTATTAACACGAAAATTATTTAAACCACGGACATTTTTGAATTTCTGAACAAAATTAGAAAAATGGAATTTTTTCATGAAATTACGAAAAAATGAAACTGCGGACATTTTTTGAATTTGTGAACAATTTTTTTAAAATGAAACTTAATGAGATATGTATCAAAAATTTGAAACCCACGAACATTTTTTGAAATTCCTGAACACTTTTTCAAATGCGAACATTTCTTTAATTTCAGACCAAAATTTCCTACCACGAACACTTATTGCAATTCCAGAAGTTTTTTAAATATGAACATGTTTTAATATTTTGATAAAATTTATAAAACACATGAACATTTTTGGAAATTCCCGTACATGTTTTTAATTTGTGAGCATATTTTTAAAAGTGGAACATTTTTTGAAAATTCTGAAAACAATTAAATGTCCAAAAAAAGGAAAAAAATCGACTTGAAAATTAAAAAAAGGAAAGAAAAACGAAAAATAAAAAAAACATAAATCCTGGAATAATGTAAATATGAAGATTTAAAAACAATTATGACCTATTTTTGAAAGCAGGAACATTTTTCGAAATTCCGAACAATTTTTGAAAAATTTGTGAATAGTTTGAAGGAAAACATAGAAAACCAAATTTAAAAAACGATCATTTTTTCAAAATTGCAAAGATTTTTCGAATGAGAACATTTTTATACTCCTGAAAAAATGGACATTTTGTGAACAATTTTTGAAACGTGAATTTTTTAATAATTTGTGCACAATTATTTATAATGGTATTTTATAAATAAATTTTATTTTGTATACAAATAGTTACATGCATATTTATTAACTATATAAAATTTGGCGTAATAAAATAGAAATATAGGTCATAAGATTAAAAATTTTGAATTTTATGTATATTTTACACTATGGTTTTACGCCCGTAACTTTACGTAGCGTAAAATATATTTTTACAGCAATATCATATTTTCTTACGTTCTCTTTTCAGGTATGAAGTAAGAAAAAAATTATGCGACATAAAAATATGATGCATTGATGGTAAAATAGAGGGGGGTGAAGAATAACTATTCCTCACCCAGGGTGACGAATAGCGCGATCCTATATATATGTGTGTGTATGGTTGTACGAGAAATTATATTATATATGCATCAACATGTGTAGTAGCGTAAAAAATGTTTGAAATGAAAAAGAATTGAATGGAAAATACTAAATGAAAATAAAAAATAAACCATAAACCCTAAACCCTAAACCCTAACATAAAAAAATTACAAAATCCTTAGTCCCGGTTGGTGTCACCAACCGGGACTAAAGATCCTCGGGCCCCTAGCGCTAAACCTGATCATTGTTTGGGCTGGGCTTTGCAAAGCTCGAAAAAAAAATCCCAAGCCTGAACCCGGCCCGAAGCCCGAAATGCACTCTTTTTTCAAGCCCGAGCCCGGCCTGAAGCCTGACCCGAAGCCCGAAAGCCCGCCCCGGATGCTATTTTTTTATTGTTTCCACGTGTGAGCCCGGCCCGAAGCCCGATAGCCCGGCCCGAAATCCTTAAAAAGAGAACGCCAAACCCGGCCCGAACTATCTTTCGGGCTTGAAATGAAGCTCGAGCCCGGCCCGAATGCCAAGCCCGAAGCCCGAAGCCCGGTTTTTTCGGGCCGGGTCATCGAGCCGGGCTGTCCATGCCCAGGTTTACCTAGCGCACTCTCGCGGCCACGTGGAGGGACTTTAGTCCCGGGTTGTGGCCAACCGGGACTAAAGGATGGGGGCCTTTAGTCCCAATTTCGTAGTCCGAGTTGGTGACCTGGAACTAAAGGTCGTTGCCAATCGGGACTAAAGCCCCATTTTCCACTAGTGAGATGATGTATCGTTTGTTGGCATTTATGTCAGACAAATATTATCTTTTGCTACATAAGAAATACTGGGATATAAAATGTAAGGTTTGTTTAATTTAATGATAAACTTGTGATGTTACTACTGGATGAGGTATCTTTTGTCTAGAACGTGGATGAAGTATCTTATTATTATAGGAAAAATGCTAGATTTTTTATGGATGAAAAGCGCTAGACGCTTATACGATTGTGTAAACATGTTCATGAGTTTTCCATAGAAGAGTGCCCCAGTCAGTTTTTATCCTAGGGCCACTGGGGACGGAGGAAGCAGTACTTTTACGTTGCTTACAAATAAATTTTGTATTTAGGCTGCTGATAAGCTTAATTTTTTTCTCCATTCGTGTGCAAAGGCTTTAGCTCCATGGACAAATTAAGCCACAAGGAAAATAAATGATTCATTGATAAAAAGGTAAAGAAAAACAAATTTATTTTCCATGTGAGCTCCATTAATGTGGATGCATGCAAAGGCTTTAGAGCATCTACAACCGGACTTAGCAAATATGACCTCTAAACGTCCACGGACGCACCCGGTCAGTGACCGGGTGTGTCTCCTATTTGTCCATCCGCGAAACCACACTATTTATTTTTTCCTCATATGTCCGGTCACTTATACCTGATTGGTGGAGAGGAAGAGAGAGAAAGAAAAGAATAAATAAAGAAAAAGAAAATATGGTCCGGGGTGGGGTCGCGTGCTACGTGGCGGACTGATCGGGCGCGCGTCCGCGAGCCCTCATATCCTCCTTATATTTGAGATGTATATGGGGGTTTACGGTTGGATCACTTTTTTCCTTCTTTTTCATGTCCGGTTACTGACCGGACACGTCTGCGGACGTATGAGAGGTCGTTTGAAGCGTATGGTTGTAATGCTCTCAGCTCCCAACTTCTTTACGAATCAATTAGGACCCACAAGGAAAGCATGCACGCATGCCTCCTCCACAAACAAAGGTAAAGAAGACGTTTACTCCAAATGCAAGCAAAGCATATTCATTCATTAGGACCAGGCTGCTTTATTTCTTTCTTTTGGCAAACGAAATGAAAAGATGCAACATACATATGCCCAACCCAAGCCATAAAACACAAAGTCATTCCAAGATCAACACCTCCTCTGCACGCACCAGTCGATCTCTTAGAGATTATCCTGTCTTATTCCACCAGCTTGGATGTTGGACTCCAGCTAATAACCGATCAAGGTATGACAAAGAAACATCTCCTTGCTTCTATTTTCATCTTGTGCCAAGGCCTCCATTTCCAAAAATTAGCATGCATGTTTGGCAGTGTCAGACGGTGCTGCCCAGGAATTGTTGGATTTACTGATTGATTGATGGACATGGGCTAGGCAGCATTGCCCAGCTAGCTGCTGTTACCTGACTATTCAGGCTTGCTTCCTTCCCAAGAAGAGAAGGTAGTTTATGTCCTCCTCCTTCATTACATTGCTGTTTCAGAGAGTATATGGTTACCTGGTTATTTCAGCTTGGCTAATCTCCTACAACTTCCACCTGGTTGCCGTGGTCATCGAGGTACATAAAACATATGGCTGGCTTAAATCATCATACTTTCTTTTAATGGAAGTGTGCGGACATGGAAGGGCTGACGTTTATGGTTTTGCCAAGGGGATTCTTGGACTTGCTGCTAATCATGGGTCTTCTCTGAAGGGAAGGTATGTAGTAGTACTTGTTAGTACTAGGAGACGGAAGCACGGCGGCACGCCGCGCCCATAGGAAAGCCTTTTGAATCTTTAGTGTTGATTTTGTTAAAGAAATAGAATATAAAACCTGTTTGAATCACTTGAAAAAGGAAAAAAAATGATAGGTATGTTCATTATAGAAATGCCTAACATTCATGTGCAAACAGAGCAAGAAACATGATCAATTCAAGGACATGAAAACTCTTACGACTTGTATTAATGTTTTAGGAACCTAAGAACAAAAGCAAATAGAACTAAGAAAAATAAAATATGTGCAAAGGATATAGGAGGTGTGTAATCATGCATTTTAAAATACAGTCTTGTCTTTCAAAATTCGGCATATTGTGTCTCTACTCTATCAGAGAAATCAGTAAATAAGAAGTTCCATGATGATCATTTTCTACAAGATAATGTCATGCCAGTAGTTTTCCCATCCAAAGAAGCAATCATGCTCTGTTTCCAGCACTTACATTGAGTTTGATTACATTTCCTTTGCTTGTAGAGTGAAAAATGGTAATATCGGCCACAAATCTCATATATAGCACATAGCAATGAGGAAAATTAACATCCAAAACATCTTATTTTTGAATATAAGTACTTGGTAACATTAATGAAGATGATTTCAATAAAGAAATAACTTAAGTAACTAATAACAGTGTAATGCAGTGACACTCTCAACTGTCCACATGAGAACTAAGACATAATTTTCACATCAGGTCTCTATGTATCTTGAAGAATATAAACTTAAGTAACTCATAACAGTGTAACGCAGTGGCACTCTCAACTTCCCATATGAGAAAAAAGCAAAAAGTTCACATCACATCTTTCAGTATCTTGAAGGATATAAAGACCAAAACCATGCATTTCTTCCAAAGTAGTAATTGCACATATATTATGGCATGATTAAAATTGTACTAAAGTAGTTTGTAGAAGATATGGAATTTGCGTAGAAAAAAATCATAACTTGTTAAGCACATATCAAAACTAACTTCCTAGTTTGAGCATTTTCATAGCGCTCAGGGTACTCCGCTTTTTCTTGGGGCCAGTTGCAGTTGCTAAATTTATTGTCCCAATCTCAGGGGCATACTAACTTGGCCTATGTTGTCATGAACTTCATGATCTCTAACTCAGATTTTTTTGCCTTGCATTGCATCCCTATCAAATGAGCATATGGTTGTATCATTTTCTTCCGATTCTTCTGTTTTCTTGCACCTCTTAAGACCGGTAGTCCCATCGGCAGAAATTGGTCGGGACATAAGGAAAAATTAGCATTTTCTCGACTACAGTACTTAAAAAAATTAGTAGTGCTTTTATTTATAGGAGCATGTAGTTGTGGTCGGCAAAGAGAATGAAGTGGTTGTGGTTGAATTAGTATAGATTCTTGGAGTTCCTCATGACTTCGTTGTAGAGGTTGTTGCCAATGGACATCCTAGGGTGGTCGGAGTTGACCTTCTCAACAATATCCATGACCAGGAACCGGATTGTGTTTGCCAACTTATGTAGTAGCCCTCCCACAGTGGCCTGCCCAATGGCTTATCCCATCTCTGGTAGCGTGCCATTGAAACAATCCTTCGGAGATGGCGGCCGCTTTCCTTCACAACGGCCGAGCTTGGTCAACTCTGACCCACAGAAAGGATAGTGTGAACTCAAGGCGGCGACCTATCATCAGTGTTGGGCGGTGGAGTGGTAGTGAAGAAGGAGCGCATGCGGTGCTCAATCGATGTCCGGAAGGCCATTAGCTCCAGCAATGCGCGAGGGGTGTGTGTGGATAGGGTGAGTTGGAGGATGGAGAAGATGACATCGTTTTGCAACCATCATGCCATGAAACGATGGGGAAGGAGGGTCTGGGAGAGATGGGATAGAAGAAGGCCCTCGTTGTTTCTCGAAGCGCTGCTTAAGCCCCTCGACTGATTAGTTCCACACCACCACGTAAATCATCATTGAAATAAATATACGTGGCAGTAACCTGCGGGACCCATGATCCTATTAATGACAAACACATCATCCAATGAAGCATGGGCACACGATGCAGTAAAGCAGTACACATAGAAAGCGGACCGGCCAGACCGGCCTCTAACAAACACACGAGGTGAAGGGCTGAAGGCTAGCATGGCCGGTTTTATATTGTTATATATTTAAGTGAACTATTGCTTTATACCGAGAATCAAGTACTGCAATTATATGCTATTTCATTTATGCTTTCTCCTCATTAGTGTATATTTATGAGAGGGAAATAAATAAATAATATTATTATGCTCTGCACTATCAGAACACGTGTTAAATTCTTAGTCTAAAAATACAGAAAAGAAAAATTGATGCTAGGCGGAGGCTAAAAGAAAAGATAAGAGTTCATGAAGACTTACGTAAAACGGTGGCCAACTGAATAAGCGTGTGTTGTTCTAACGTAAATCACCGATGGGAGAGAAAAGAGGAAGCTAATTTGAGCTCTGGTAGAAGAAAATACCGATCTTCTCGATGTCATCTCACCGAAAATTAACGAATATAAAATACCGATCTTATCTTTGATGAATATAAAATACCGATCTTGTCTTTGATGAATATAAAATTATATGTTTCTTCTTTTATAAAAAAGTGTATTTTTGTTTCTGAAAATACTCTGCTCGAAATATTGTTAATACGTAATGTCGTTCACAACTAATCATTTGTCTGCAACATTTTTTAAGTGTATCTGCATTTTGCTAAAAAAAGGTGTTTGCATTTTTCTAGAAATATTGGTCACTTAGAACCCTGCTCACCCATAGTAATTAATGTTCAAGATCTTGAAAAATTACTATCCACATGAGATTACAGTTCATACTTAGTTAATAAGCACAGCTACAGTTCATTATTATAGGCTACTGTTTACTGATTGCCACATGTCAATTTCACAAAGCAATTGAAAAAAATTGAAAAAAATGTGGAAGCCCCTAGCTTAGCCGGTTTAATATAGTAATAATAAATACATATATATATATTTCAGAGAGTGCGTTCTTTTTCTTAGGAAATACGTTGGCCCTCGCTTTCTGCACTTATCTTTTCTATTGTCCAGAGGTACTAACGATATATGTCCGGCTGTGCAGGACCCGGTCGAGGTGTCATCTTCAGCTGGATTAGGATATCTGTTGTTGCGTTTGGTGTATTTCTGGTTTTCACGGAAGCGACTCGCCATGATAACTGAGGTAGACTCACTGTCCTGTACTATCTTACATGCAGCACCAGTTAAGGTCTAATATGAATTTGAAGGCAACCGTATTTACTAGGCTCGGGACACAGCTTGCCACGTCGCCACCCACCCTTCGCATGGTTAGACCATGGGAAAACATCTTTTGGGGATTGGGTGAAAGCAAAGCACAACAAATGACTGTAAATATCTCCATCCGTCAGTCCAAATAAAGAGTGTAGGCGAGTAGTAAACAGCAGTTCAGATGTAGAGGAAATAGGGATGGAAATATACTACGCATAACAGTTACGGGTTTGTTTGATCAAACAACAAAGAAAAACTTGGTATTCCTTGTACGAAGGTTACAAACACCACGGAAAAAGCATCTAGGGAGAAGGATGCTAGCTATAAACACAGACCTGAGTGATCAGATAGACTAATTAAATAGAATGTCAGGTGTATTCTTTTTTTTTGCGAGGAAACACAGTGTTTTTATTCCAATATCACACGATTACACTCGTTTGCAACGAGTTCAGCAATAAAAGGAGGGGATTGGTTAAGCCAACATACAGTACTATCCCCAGTACGACCATATGTCGCTAAACAATGTGCAACCCTATTTTGTTCACGAGAAATTTTAACTGGAGTAAACACCCTATTCTCCAACAATCCCTTAAACTCAGTGATAATGTGACCATAAGCAGATCTATCCATGAAACCATTCTTAATAGTCGCCAATGCAGTTGTACAATCTCCTTGGATCATCATCGGAAGCGTCGAGCGCTGGATCGTGAGACTAACTCCCTCCATGATCGCATGTAGTTCCGCCTCCAGCGCATCGTTACAATGAAAAATGCGGCGGAAGGCCGCAAATATTACCGCTCCCTGGTCATCTCGTAGGATCATGCCAGAACCAGCAAAACCATCTCTATGACAATAAGATCCATCAACTGAAAGTGCTACCCAACCAGGTGGCGGTAAAGGCCATGACTGCGGCAACGGCTTTGTTTTAGGAACCTGTACAGAAGCTTCGACAACAACTGGGATTTTACCCTTGATCACTTCATCAATACTCATAGTATCCATCTGCCGAATAGAATTAAAATAGCTACTCAGGTATGAACATGACACCTCCATGGGGGGAATATTTTTACCATGCACGAGCTCATTACGAAGATGCCATGTTCGCCAAAGCACCATTATAATCATATCTCTACACTGATTTGATTGCCCATCAAGAAGTTTGAACAACCACTCATCACCGGACCATGAAACATTCACCCGGCGAGGAAGAGGCCAAATCTCCTGCATGGCATCCCATAAAGCAGCAGCAACGGGACATGCAAGAAGTGCATGAAAAGTAGATTCATCTTCCCGCCCACATACTGCACAAGTAGCTCGTGTGCTAATATTTCTCTTGCTTTTTAACATGTTCGTCGGCAGATTGCCTGAAATAACTTTCCATGCAAATTGTTTCATCTTTGGGGGCACTGATGCCTTCCAAACCAAGTTCCAAAGCAACCGACCCCCCTCAGGTCGTAAGCTAGAACTACCCGGACAGAAGCGGTCATAGTGTTCGGTCATAGCGAGATGATATGCGGATTTGACCGAAAACAGTCTAGATTTCTCCCAAGGCCATGAAATGAAATCATCTCGTAACCTTGGAGACGTGCGAATTTTTAGAATAGCTTCAACATCCGCTTGGCAAAAAAACCTTTCTAGCAAGTTAACTTTCCATGCACCATTGACATCCAGAAAATCAGACACCTTGTTAAAACGACAATTTCCTTTCGGATAGATGGGTTTAAATGGTACCCCGCGAGGAATCCATGGATCGCGCCATACTCGAATATGAGATCCATTTCCCACTCTCCATAACATACCTTTCTTTACAAGCTCCAAGCCATATTCAATGCCTTTCCAAACAGCCGAGGAGTTACTCGGGAAGACCGTATCCACCAGATTCCCATTTGGAAAATATTTAGCATGCAGGAGTCTCGCACACAGGGAATCTGGTGTCACCAAAAGTCTCCAAGCTTGCTTAGCTAGCAAAGCTTGGTTAAAAACACGCATATCTCTAAAACCCATGCCACCCTTGGCCTTTGGCAAGATCAACTTATCCCACGCTGTCCAAGCCATTTTCTTTTTGCCGTTCTCCACTCCCCACCAATACTGGCGCATCATTTTTGTCAAATCATCACAAACTGAAAAGGGAAGCTTGAAAACACTCATAACATATGTGGGAATAGCTTGGGCCACCGCCTTAATAAGAACTTCTTTACTTGCCGAAGATGAATATCTTTCACTCCAATCCACCAGAATTTTACTTAGCCTGGATTGCATTGATTCAAACCTCCCTTTACGCATCCTCCCATCCGGAACTGGGAGGCCAAGGTACTTTGGTTCAAAAGTCGTTTGGGTAACGCCAAGAGTATGTTTCACTTCCTGAGACACCAATCCAGGACAATCATCAGCAAATAAGATGGAACACATAAGTTCACCCGTAGCAGAAGCATAAGTGCTCAAAACATCTTTGACAATCGCTGCTTGGTCGGGATCCGCACGGAAGAAATTAAGTGAATCATCCGCAAAAAGCAAATGAGAAATAGGTGGCGCTCTTCGACAAATTTGTAGTGGTTGTAATCCTCTTTCTTGAATCGCATCATGTAACAAAGCAGAGAGTGCGTCAGCAACAAAGAGAAATAAAAAGGGTGACAAAGGATCACCTTGGCGAAGTCCACAAGAAGGGGAAAATTGTTGCAATAATCTCCCATTGAACTTTACTGAATATTTTACTGACCGCACACACTCCATCACTCTAGATGTCCAAAGTGGCGAGAAACCCCACTTTAATAAAGCTTGCTCCAAAAAGTCCCAGTCAACGCGATCATAAGCTTTTGACAAATCCAATTTATAAGCCCAGAAAGAATTGCCTCCATTATTTGAAGTCTGTATATGATGAATGCACTCAAAGGCTATAATAGAATTGTCAGATATAAGGCGTCCAGGGATGAACGCACTTTGATTCTCTGATATTAACTCTGTAAGCAAAGGCCTAAGACGACTCACCATACATTTTGACACAATCTTGTAAATCACATTACACAAAGATATAGGCCTGAAATCCTTTAGGGACGACGGGTATGGTACCTTCGGAATCAAAACAATAGCAGTATTGTTAACACCAGTAGGCATATGACCCGTCACAAAAAAAGACCGGACGGCCGCAATTATTTCCACTTTCAAGCAAGCCCAATTCCTCTGATAAAACCGAACCGGGAAACCATCTGGTCCTGGTGCTTTTAGTGGACCTATCTGAAACAACGCATCTGAAATTTCCTCATCAGAGAACGGAGCATTCAACTTTTCATTCATCTCAACAGATACCTTTGGAACAATTTTATCCAACACCTCCGTAGGAGACATCGTGGGGTCTTTTGTATACAACTCTTTAAAATATGATTCAGCCATACTCTCCATATCTGTAGGCGCATTACACCAGGACCCATCCTCCTTCTGAAGTCGCCTAATAATTTTTTTCCGAGCACGCCACACAGCTTGTCTATGGAAGAACTGCGTGTTGCGATCCCCTTCCTTTATCCACATCAACCTGCTACGTTGTAACCACATCATTTCCTCACGATATAATAATTCATCTAGCCTCTCCATCTTTTATCGGATCACCAAACGGTCACTATTATTCTGCTGCAAATTGTCAAGCTCCATTCGCAGCGAAGCAATCTGCTGTTAAACATGCACAAAGTGCTCTTTACTCCAGTTGCGTAGGTCCGCCATTACCGACTTGAGGCTATCAGCAATGTCAGGTGTATTCTTGATTTTTCATCTGATGTGAAAACTATCACCCAAAAGCTAATTAAAAAGAAACGTGCTCTATGCTCCTATTATGATATTATATATAGGAGCTGACATTCGCTTGTTGGAGAACTGCCAATATCCCCACTCCAGTTAAGAGAACACATGACCATGCTAAAAAAACACAAAAATCTATTAAGTCAATGTCAGCCGCCAGAAGGACCAGGTAAATAAATTAAACGATTAGCTGAACATATGTAGCTGAACTTTAGTATATACAGGTAACTACCTTGTTGTTAGCAATGGCCATATTGGAAAGCTCATTCAGTGCTATCGAGTCTAGACTGATAGCTGCAGTCTTCCTAGGCAAATTTTAACATGTTCCCTTAATTTTACTCTCTCTTTTTACGTGTGAGGTAAGAAGGTAAGAGTTAATCGGAGCACTCATTAATGAGATTAGCGGCTCAGATCTATTATATATTCTTACCTCTCATGTGAAAAGAGGGGGTAAGAGGGAGCATGTTAAAACTGCTCGTCTTCCTATTATAGTCATTCAAGCTTTCACTAATACAAAAGGGAGCTAGATCGTATAGTTAGATTACAACCCTAACATTGGCCATACTCTCTCACGTCGCCTCCCTGGGCGGCGCCAGGGGCTCCCAAAACCTAGCGCCACCAGCCTCAGAACACGCCTCCTCCCGCCGCCGCCGCCGCCGGTGAGGGCCGCGGGCCTGGCGCCAAAGGCACAAGGGCGGGCGGTCGCAGTGGGATCTAGGCGGGGGGGCACCTCTCGTGGGGAGTCCGGGGATGGCAGCTAGGGCAGCGCCGCTATGCTGGGCGGCGGTGATCAGAGCTCCATGGCCGGCGGAGCGGTGACCCTGGAGATGGATGGCGGCGGTGGAAAGCTCCCCATTCTGCGGGGTAGGCTGTTCTGATTGTAGATGGGTGGCGGCGGTGGCCATGGATCCGGCGTCCCGTCCGGATCCATCGGGGTGTGGCCTCACTAGTAGAAAACATGCCTTTGCTCCCGGTTCCAGA
>CBMN010066342.1:0-12094 GCA_000582825.1 Hordeum pubiflorum
GCGCTTGAGAAGCAGGCGGGCGTTCATGGCCTCCTTCCAACAAGGACGGCCCAAGTTACACGCTCGTTCTTTTCAACACATGTACGTGCACTCGTACATGCACGATAACTAAAAACCAAATGTACGTGCACTCGTTATTCTGAAAAGAAAAGGTAAGTGCACTCGCTCACTTAGAATCCTAGACCTAGCAGCTAGCTTCATATATTCAACGAGCATGCTACATCACATAGCTAATTACCTCCTCTAGTAATTAAGGACGCTACATCTCTCACTCATCTATTAATCAGCGAGCAACTACCCCATGTAGATGTAGCTGGACACGCCGTAATTCTCGCCAAAAAAAAATCCTTGTCCTAGTCCGTTGTTATTTCCACTTTGTGTTTTCTTGCTGTCCATCAGTCAAATACAACTACAAAGGGTAAAACATAATTTTCTATTGATTTTGATTTTTCTGGTGAATAAAAATTTATTGCAAATTTTTATGAATTCGAAAAAGGTTAGTGAATACGAAACAATGTTCTTGAACTTTAAAAAGTGTGCAAATTCAGAAAAAGTTCTTGATTTTTTAAGTAATTAAAATAATGAATTTGAAAAATCATGATTTATTTTAAAAATCGTAATTTTAAGAATTTTTTCATGACTTTTTACAATGAAGATAAAAACAAAAAATCATGATTTTTTTTAAAAATGTGGATATAGAGCTTCACGATAACTCTCCTCATGTCGCCTAATTGAAGTCTCGGTGCGGGCATGCAATTCCGTGTCAACGGTACACTTACAACAGGGACAAAAATGTATCGAGTCCAGTTGTGTGTCAAGGATGTACTTCCAACTCAGAGAAAAATGGGTCGAGCCTCCAATTGCGTATTGAGGATGGAGTTGCAAGTGGGATAAAAATGGCGCCCCTTCCCCCAGTTCTGTGTCGAGGGTGGACCTGCAATTGGGACAAAAAAATTAGCCAGGCCCCAGTCAAGGGTGGGCATGCAAGAGGGACAAAAAATTGGTTGGGTCCCAGTTGCGTCTCGAGGCTGAACTTGCGACTGGGACAAAAAAGGCGGACCCCCAACTTGAATGTCAAGGGTGTATTTGGACTTGAAACTAGGAAAAAATGGGGTGGCCAGAGTTGCGTGTCTAAGGTGAATTTGTAACTGGGACAAGAAAAAAGGCATCCCCCAATTGCATGTCTGGGGTGGACTTGCAATTGGGACAAAAAGCCACCCCCAGTTGGGTGTTGAGGGTGGACTAGTAACTCGGACAATAATGTGTCTAGCCCAGTTGCGTATGGAGCATGGACGTGCAACTGGGACAAAAAAAGGACGACCTTCCCGGTCGCATGTCGGCAATGTAGTTGCAATTGGGACAAAAAAGGACCCACAGTTGCGTGTCGATGGTGGACTTGCAACTAGGGGGAAATGGGGTTTGGGCTCAGTTACGTAGGAGGATGGACATGCAACTAGGACAAGAAAAAGGACAACCGTCTCAGTTGCATGTCGACGGTGGAGTTGCAATTGGGACAAAAAAAGGTCCCCATACTTGCGTGTCGATGGTGGACTTGCAACTAGGAAAAATGGGGTTTTGGGCCCAGTACTGTATTGATGGTGGACTCTTAACTAGGATATAGAATACGGGCCCCTTCGGTTGCATGTGTGGTGGGGTTGCAGCTCAAACACAAAAAATTCCCTCGGGTTGCGTGTCAAGGGGAGGGCAGGAAACTAAAAGAAAATGGGTTAGGCATCCGGTTGCGTGTCAAGGATGGACTTGCAACTAGTACAAAAAAGGTGGGCCCTTAGTTGCATGTCGGGGTTGGAGTTGCAACTGGGACAAAAAGGATTGGGCCCCCCTAGTTTCGTGTCGAGGGTAAAAAAGGGTCAGGTCGGTTACGTATCGAGGATGGACATGCAACCGGGAAAAAAGATGCACTCCCAGTTGCATGTCGGGGGTGGAGCTACAACTTGGACAAAAAAGGTCCAGCCCCCAAGTGCGTATTGAGGGGTGGAAATGTAAGTGGATAAAAATAAGTTGGTCCTAGTTGCCTGTCGAGGGTGGACTTGCAACCGGGACAAAAAAAAGGGTCGGGCCTTCAGTTGCGTATCGAGGATGGACGTGCAACTTGGAGAAAAAAAGGACGACCCACCCAGTTGCATGTCGGCGATGGAGTTGCAACTTGAAAAAAAGGGCTATGTATAGTTGTGTGTAGAAGGTGAACTTGCAACTAGAAAAAAGGGGGTTCAGCCTAGCAGCGTATTAATGATGGACTTTTGACTAAGAAAAAAGACAGTGCCCCTAGTTGCAATTCGGGGGAGGAGTTGCAACTAGGACAAAAAAGCCTCACCCCGGGTTGAGTGTCAAGGGCTCGACATGTAACTACTAGAAAATGACTAGGGCCCCAGTTGCGTATACATGATGGATTTGCAACTGGTACAAAAAGACGGGCCCCTAGTTCCATGTCGGGGTTGTAGTTGCAACTAGGACAAAAAGGGTTGGGTTCTCCAGTTTTGTGTCGAGGGTGAACTTGCAAGTGGGACAAAAAATGGTCGGGCCCGGTTGCATATCGAGGATGGACATGCAACTCGGACAAAAAAGATGGCCCCCTAGTCGCATGTCGGGAGTGAAGTTGCAACACGGACAAAAAAGGTCAGCCCCCCAATTGCATGTTGAGGGGTGGACATGTAACTGAGACAAAAATGAGTTGGCCCCAGTTGCATATCAAGGGTGGACTTGCAACTGGGACAAAAAAATGACGACCCTCCTAGTGGCATGTCGGCGATGGAGCTGTAACGAAGACAAAAAAATGGGCCCTCAAGTTGTGTGTCGAGTGGACTTGCAACTAGGGATAAAAGACGAGGTCCGTAGTTGCATGTAGGAGGTGGAGTTGCAACTGAGACAAGAAAACTGGCAGGCCGCCCCAATTGCATGTCGGAGGTGGAGTTGCAACTAGGACAAAAAAGTTTGGACCCTAGTTGTGTGTCAAGAGTGGACTTGCAACAAAAAATGGGTCAGGTCCCAGTTGCATATATAGGGTAGACATGTAATTGTGACCTCCAAATTGCATGTCGGGGGTTAACTTGTAGTTGGGGACAAAAATGGGTCAGCCCCACTTGTATATTATGGGTGCAGTTGCAACTAAAAAAATGCAGACGCGGTTGAATGTTGGAGGTGGAGTTGCAACTGGGAAAAAATGGTTGCCCCCCTCCCGCCGATAAAAAGGTTGCGTGTCGCGGATGGACTTGCAATTAGGACAAAATACATGGGCCCATAGTTGCATGTCGGGGATGAAGTTGCAACTATGATAAAAAAGGGTCGGACCACGAGTTGCATGCCAAGAGGGTGCACATTCCATTAGGATAAAAAATGGATGAGACACAGTTTCGTATCGAGGGCTGGACTTGCAACTGGGACACGAAAGGCAGCCCACAGTTGCATGTCGGGGTGAAGTTACAACTAAGTCAAAGAAAGGTCACTTGATGGAAATCACAAAAATCACAAAATCACTTGATGAAAATTAGGGACAAAGATAGATCCGAGATCACTTACCGCATCATATTTCATTGTCATCTTCTTCATCCCAAGGACAATGATTGACCCCCAGTGGACTCCCTCCTTCCTGCTTGCGTCGACTCTACTTCAAGATAAAGTGGAATGGGGGAGACACGGTGGCGAATCGAACTGAGGAGGCAGCGAGCAACTCGTATCTTCAATTATACAATGCAGGCCAAAAAAAATGGGCCCCCGACATCGCACAAACAAAATATGCACACACGAATGGGCTGACTAGGAAACACTGGATCGTACGACAATACATGGGAGTATGAAACACGTGTGTAAAATAACCTGCAATCAAGATTTGCACAACATTTTAAAGCGATCCGGTTGAACGGTTAGGAACTTAGATGAGACATTACTAAATTTGTTTAAAAGAAGTTCATGAACTTAAAATAAATAAATAAAGATGGGCGAAGGCAAAAGAAAAAACTAGAAAAGGAAACCGAAAATGAGAAAACTAGAAACTAAGAAAATCTTAAAATTAAAAAAACATGAATTTTAAAAAGTCCATTAATTTAAAGCAAAAAACAAAAAGGAAGAGCGGAAAAAAGAAAAGGAGAAACCAAGATACTACAACCTGACTTGTGACGACAAACATGCATCGACGCCGTTTACATACACAAAGCATTGCAGTGGAAGAAAAAAGAGGAAGAAAATGTCAAAGCCGTTCACAAATAAATTTGATGTAATGAACCGACACATCACAAATAATAGACAAGAAATCTGACATTCAAAAAGAAAAAAAAACTGTCCAGGTACATCAACCAAAAAATAAACACAAACAAACAAGTTGCTATCTGGCAGGAACATCTCACAAACACACCGTACATGTAAAAAACAACGAAGCAAGGTTCAAAAGAAAAAAGAAAAAAAACGGCCAGCACCTTCCTCCACGACAGCAAGAATGGGCCGACATAAGAAACAAAAACGGGCCACAAAAGAAAAACACGTGCGATACAAGGAGCGACACCGGCAACAAAAAAGAATAGAGATCAAATGTTCCACAAGAATTACAGCAAACACATCCAAAGGCCAAAGACTTAGATGTCACATCCTTAAAAAACATCTAGATGGGACTTAGCAATTCCCTTTTTTTGGTTACATGGCTCAATACTATTAGTCTAATTGCTTTCTAACTTCCAATTCTTAGATCCTTCGGTGACACATCTTTTGCAACAGTATTAAGAGTTGTTTTACGGTACCTTATACTGCCTATTGGAGAGGAGTAGTATAAGCCTCATCTAACCGTTGATTTCTAGAGTATTATAGAGTTTTTCAAAGGGTAATTAGGTCAATAATTCTAACTTCCCTCCTAACCACAAAGGATATGATCTCGTTCTTGTAATGAAAAACAAACTTGGTACAATAATTAAAGGCTGAGAAGATCAATTGTTTAAACACACATCTAAGTGTAACAATCAAAAGAAGATCATAATTTTCTATCCAGTGAAGCTCTCTGTTTCATCTGGATTTAGGAATCGATAAGGTGTGGGGGATTGGAGATGAGGCCGACGTGATGATGGTGCAAGGGGTTAGCAATCATTGACATGTTAGTGAGTTCGTCCAGCGCCTTGCTCTACTTCTGCAGGTCTCCCCTTGTCTCTCCTGCACCTACGGAGCCGTCCTTTGCCGCTGCAAACATCTCGCTGGGGTAACCGAGCAAAACTTGGGCAATCTAGGGTTAGCTGCTGGTTGTATCCGTTTCGTCGATCGTCGCTGTAGGCATAGAGATGGAGGTTATGCCAATCGCCGATAGTGCCTCAGCGTAGAGATCCGGCATGGAAATTGGAATACACATCTCAGTCCGGCGAGAATTTTTAGCCTCGTGACAATTTGACCTTGTCGCTTGGTAGACTGCTCACGATTTTGATGCCCCTTGTTTGTGCACTGTTGGTTAGTCTAAGCAGTACAAGTAGATCTACACCGTCACATTAAGGAGAATGGATAATTCAGGTTCATGATGGGGTACCGTAAAAAGCTTTAATTTTAAGCGCCTCCACTTGCCTCCTAAGAGGTAAGAAGATATTTCAATCTCAACTGTCGACTGGTCAACAATAAATTGGGGTATGCGAATACGTATAGTATATATGACAAGATTAAAACTTTAAAAGTAAATAATTTTGATAGATTTAATGCTCTCTTATAAATACTTCCATATATACTACATGTCCAAACAAAATAAACATTACCTTACATGTATATATTAGAACTTCTTTTTTCGAGGTGAACGTATATATTATAACATGAATATGATTACAATGCTTCTCATCGCGTTCTACAGTTTAAGAAGAAAAACATTATGCACATCATAGAGACCTCTAAAGATAATTATTTAATGATTATTCCTCTTCTTGTTGTGAGACAAAGCGCAGCGCCTTCCATGGCTGTTTTTTCTTCTGTGGTTTTTTTTTATTTTCTCTTTCTCTTTCTACTTTCATTTCTGTTTTAAATTGTCAAAAAAAAAATCGTCAATTTATCTGAATTTCTTGAAATTTTGAGATTCTTGAACATTGTTTCAAATCAATGAACATTTGTTCAAATACGTGAACATTTTCTTAAAGCCATAAAAAGTTTAAAATCCCCAAAACCTTGTTTCAAATGCATGAGTGTTTTGTAAATCCAAAAACTCTATCTAATTTTAATTAACTTTATAAATTTATGAATTGTTTTAGACTTTATGAACTAATTTTGAAAAGAGGGACATTTTTAAAATTTTGAACAAAATTTGGAATAGCAAAATAGAAATGGAACTGTCAACAAATTTTGAAAAATAAAGCACTTTTTGAATCTCTTAACGAAATTTGACAAAACTGACATTTTTTTGAATTAGTATTTTTCTTAATTTTTAAACATTTATTAATAAGTATGAAGAAAAATATTACCTGAACCAAAATTATAAATTTTAGACAATTTATTAACTTTGTGTACATTGTTTAATAAATAATTAAATTGGAAATTCTGAAATTATTTTGAAAAGTATGATTGTTCTTGAAAATCAACAAAATTATGAAAAATTGATATACTTTGAAATTCCGTATAAAAAACGAAATTATGAAATTTTGACTATATGAAAAAAAATAAAAAAAATAAAAAGAACATAGGAGAGAATATAAAAATAAAAATTGAAAAGACTAAGAAAAAAACTTGGTTTAGTAACATCCTCAAAGGTTCCCAAAACCGAGAAAAATGGCTGGAAACTGAGGTTCCCAAAAAAGGGAACAATTATTATAACCTGTTTAGTGGAACTTTTTTTCGAAATCTTCAATAAAATTCAAATTCGTGAACATTTTGTTTCAAATCTGCGAGTTCTTGGACCGGCCCAACATGCGCGCATTGGAAGCGATGCCGTCTACAAAGGTGGCCCAGACCTAAGTTTTTTGTCTTTTCTATTTTTCATTTTTCTTCTATTTTTCGTTAATTCATTTATCTCCTTTTGAGCATTTCCGTTATTTTTTAAACCTGATCCAAAAATTATATTGTTTGGAATACCAAAATACCGGTTTTTAGTAATTGTCTTAAATTACAATTTCAAATTATTTTTCTTCAAAATATTTGTTAAATGATTTAAAAAAACTTAAATTTTGATATACCCCTTTGCATTTCTAAGTTATGTAAAAGTTAAAATAATAGTTTTACGTAAATATTTAACTTATGATTTTAAATATATTTTTTCTTGAAATCTGAAATGGATGCCTACCATGGGCATGCTCACGTGTTTGCAAAAGTTTTGGTCATTTAAATGATGTCTGAAATATGACGCGTGTGTAGGTTTCTCATTGAAAAATGGCTACAAATGACCAGACGTGTCGCAATTAGCATACGGTGTCAGAAGTCGTTTAAACCTGACATGTATTCCTACCACATACATGCCCACCTGCTTGCAAATGGTGGGGCCATTTTAAGAATTGTTAAAAATAAACCATTTTCAATGGAGGGTGTTCGAGTTATGCAAGAAGGCTTTATCCGAGAGCACACTTTTTCTCATAATCCTTGAAATGGCCTCAATCCTCTTTCATGAAATTGTATGACCAATTGAAGGCATTATCCCAAATTGTTTGGATTTTCTAGAGTTTTCTCGGTCCAAAAATGCTGATAAATGGTCGGTCGTGTCGTAACTTGCAGATGGTGTCGGCAATAGCTCAAACTTGGCATGGATACCTACCTTACACATGCTGACCTGCTTGCCAAAGTTGGGGTCACTCCTGTGAATTCCAAAAAAGTATCATGTTTAACAGAGAGTGTCCGGGTAGGGCCTAAAGGGTCCGTTTAAAACTAGGTTACTTTGGACTTCTATGAAATTACATCGAATTTATTCCACCACTTTCTGTGGCCAATTCAAGGTATCATGCAAAGTTGTTTGAATTTTTGACAAGTTTTTTTGCATTTTCTAGAGTTTTCTTAGTGTAAAGGGGCCGATAAATGGTCGGGCGTGTCGCAACGTGCAAACGGTGTTGGAAGTCGTTCAAACCTGACCTGGATGCCTCATATGTCTATGCCAGGCAGCTGCAAGAAGTTGGGGTAATTTATCCATAGTATAAAAAACATCAGTTGATAGTAGTGTGCCAAAGTAGGCCAGATGGATGCATCCGTGAGCAAGTAGTTTTTTCTAATTTGAATGCTTCGGTTATTTACAATTTCCATCATTATCAATCAGCATGAACATTTTGTTATGTCCTAAGCATGTTTTGTAATTTTTCAATAAATTTGGAATTCCAAATTGTGTAATGACTTCTTACAAACTTGAACAGTTTTTTTCTAAACTTGGAAACAAATTTCCAATAATTGATGAAAGTTTCGAACACAAATTGCATCACATACCTTTTTTCAAATTTACCAAATTTTCCTGAAACGCAAACATTTCTTAATTTTTTGCAAAAAAAAAGGAAAATTGAAAAAAATAATTGAAATTCCAAAACATATTTCAAATTGTAAAAAATATTTAAAAAATCAAATATTTTTAGTATTTCAAACAATATTTCAATTTTTTGAACATGTTCCAAAAAGAATAATAAGGTTCAAAAAGAAAAATAAATTAATGAAAAAAGAAAAGAAAATGAAATAATGGAAAAGAGAAAAAACGCTTACGTCTTAGCTAACTAGGCGACTAGGGGTGGGAATAAAAGCGAAGGAACTGAACACCGAACCAAAGCCGAAACAAAAAAAATGTTATTTCAAAATTTTGTTCTCACATTTAAAAAAATGTTCTTGATTTTCAAAAGTTGTGTTTGTCGAAAAATGTTCATGCTTTTTAAGAAAATAAGATTTTCAAAATATGTTCAACTTGTTCAGGAAATCGTTGGATTTCAAACATTATTTGATTTTTAAAATATTATTCAGAATTTCTCACAAATGTTCAATTTCTTTTAAAAGGTGTCTGTACTCTGCGTTGGTGTTAGTTCTTAAGCTTGTACGCTACTCATTTTCACAAAGACTAGTCAGCTCAACTGGTGGGCTGCTCATGGTTGCACGCTGCCCACGTGCGAATGTTTCGTTGTTCTAGTCCTAGCGAGTGGCGTGGAACGAGAGGACAGATTCCATGCATTTTGCAGGTGCCCACTGGCTAGAAAGCTATGGCGTGCTATGGCATTGGACTGGAATATCCCCAAGATGGAGTCCATCCTCAATTCCGGACAAGAATGACTGTTCACATTACTGGAACCCCTTGATGAGACGGCGAGGCTGGTTGTGCTCATGACCATGTGGAGAGTTTGGTTCGTGCGGAATGAGATCACTCATGATAAAGCGCCTCCTCCAACCAAAGCCTCCCGACGGTTCCTACATGGATATGTTAATCCGCTCTCGTGTGTCCTGCAACACCCTCATTGAGATCATGAGAAGGGGAAGATGGTGGTTCATGTATCACAACTAGGTGCACCGGAGAGCCCCACTCCCAAGCTGCTGCTGCGATGGTCACCCCCCGGGATGGGCCGGACCAAGCTGAACACGGACGGTAGCTTCACCGCGTCTACGGGCGGGGCTGGCAGTGGTATGATTCTTTGTGACGATAGAGGCGAGATCTTCTGTAGCGCATGTAGGGAGATTCGTACTTGTGATAGCGCCTTGGAGGCGGAACTAGCAGCATGTAGAGAAGGTATATACTTGGCTTTGCACCGGACGGACTTGCCAATCATAGTTGAGCTGGATAGTGCGGAGGCGATGGTGATGCTCTCAGCAACTATGATAGATAGATCGAGGTACCGATTACTTATTGAGGACATCTGCAGGTTGGTAGATCTTGATACTAGGAGGTTTTATTTACTCACTGTAGTCATTCACAAAATAGTGTTAAAATAATGTTAGCCATGAGCTGATCACGTACGGGCGCAGTACCCCTCAAACTGCAGTTTGGCTAAATGCCGGGATAAATTTTGTTGTAAACTTGGTTATGGCTGAGAAGCGTCCTTAAGTAATGAGAATCTCCTTTTCCCCCGAAAAAAATAATCCTAGCTAGCGCACGTACTTTTTTTTAATGATTTTTTACATCTTGCGAACAGACTCGCTCCCTACAGCTGTCACCAATAGGCTAGCCCAGTCGTGGGTGCAACGTGCGCCGGGTACGGGTGTTACGTACACTGGCCGCGTATCGGCACGTTGGGCGCGGGCCACGTAAGGATCATCATCCCACAAATGGGACTCCTTCGTTAATGTCTTTAGGGGATTATATACTGAAGCGGAAGCGATAACATATATTCATTAAGAGAATTACACAAAAAATTGCTCCTCCACAACCTGATGCATCTAAACTAAATACTCAAATACATATTAGCTCATGTGACGTCCTACGTAGCTAAATGTCATCGGATTAACAAAAGTTGACATTCCCTGCTAACTACGAACGACAATGGTGATTGGAGAAGTTCATCTATGGCTGGCCCTGTCCTTACCCTTTCCGTCGTCCTTGCGGAAGTACCGATTGAAGACGGAGAACGGATTGAGGCGGATCTGCTCACTGCTTGAGCTGTCTGATCCGTCGCTGTCCTCGTCATTCTCCTCATTGGAAGGCAATCCGTCCATGGTGTGGACCGTATGCCTTTGCTATTTTGCCATCGACTTGAACGCCCTCCTCCGCCGCTTCTCGGCTATGAGGGCACGGAGGGCTTCTTCCGCCGCCACGTCATGAGCTGCATTGGTGGATGCGCCGTGAGGGTTGTGGTAGCCGCCTCCGCTTGAAGCCGCACCCGAAGCCTCTCGTCGTCGCGCCTCCTTTTCGGGTTCGCGTCGGGTCATGTAGGCGCAAATTGCTCCGTTTCGACGCCCGATAGCGCAGGGACGAGGTGCCTCCTAAAAGGTTCCGGCGGCATGGCAGGGTTACGCCATGCGGCTGTGGTGATCGCTGTCGCGACGCGCCACAAGATTCTCCGGCCTCGGAATCGCCGGCCCCGGATCCGTCCGCCAGTTGGGCAATGGATTTCCGTTGACTCGCTGAAGACCGCTGGAGGGTGCACTCCCGGGAGCGTTGCAAAGCAGCGCAGATGACAATATGCTCCTCGAGGCTGCAAGGGATGAGCTCCAAGTCCTTGGATCCGAAAATGTCAGAGTCGGATCAATGCGCTGCCATGAAGGGGAACGCAGGACTTGGACGAATAGGAGCTTGGGAGTGGACTGGAGGGGAGGGGAGTGAAGTGAAATGCGGCTAAGGTTTCGGCCAAAGGTGCGGATAGGTTCCATTTTATGCAGGGTAGGGTGGGCCAGCATGGGCTGGATCCGACGTGACAGGCATGACCAGGCGTGTCCGGGCGTCCCGATATCCACCCCAGATTTGGGCTGGATATGAGGAGTGCCAGTAAGTCCAGGCGTTTGGGCCGGCTATGAGGCACCCAGTTGGGTGACGTTTTTGTGTCCGGACACTAACCGTGTAGCCTGTCCGGGCGTTTGGGACGGGTATGGGGTCCCATTGTAGATGCTCCAAGAACATGGTAATGTTGCTGCAAATAACATAAATTCAATAAAATGCTTCCATTTCCAAAAAATAAATATATTTGAGCAATACCTTGTTACCGTGATGATTTTTCATCACTTTCCTACAAAGGTGATAGAACAGCATTTCCTCGAAAAAATGATTTCTCTTTCCTGTCGGTCTATTCACGTATTGTTATATTGATGAATGTGATTAACAAAAATCTATTAGAAGAAGTAGCATCAGAGAGAGCGAACAGAGCGGCAACAGCTGCTAGGCAATGGAAGAGTACTCAATGAAAGGTACAACAAGAGTGTAAGATGGTGTCTATACGGCTAGAGCGTACGGTCAGAGAGGTTTTCTCCCTCTATGGATGACGGTGTAATTTCCGGATAGGATTTGCCCCACCCTTTTCTTTTGAAAAGGAGGATGACTCTGCATCTGAGAGATGCATGCAGCCATTTTATTAATTATTCACGAAAACCTTACAAAACCTCAATATGTCTGAATCCACAATCTTGACAACATTTGTCGCTACTCCTATCCACTAGATGACGTTTTTTTTTAAACTATGATGTTTTTTATAGCAAATTCGGAAACTATACACCCTAATGCATAAAAATCAAAAGTATGACCCCGTCGGCCGCGGGTTGG
>CBMN010066445.1:192-19074 GCA_000582825.1 Hordeum pubiflorum
ATTGAATACAAGAGATGAACTAGCGTTTGATATGAGATGGTGCTGGTGAAGCTGTTGATGAAGATTGGTCCTCGCGAGAAGGAGGAAGTGTTCATGATGACGATGACTTTGATCTCCCCCTCCCGGAGGGAAGTTTCCCCGGCAGAATCTCTCCGCCGGAGATCAAAAGGGCCTCTCCCCAGGTTTCCACCTCGAGACGGCAGTGCTTCGTCCCAAAAGTATCCTTATGATTTTTTTCTAGGCTAAAACTCACCATATAGGAGAAGAGGGGGGTCAGGAGACCTGCTCGGGCCCCATAAGGCAACAGGGCGCGCCCAAGGGGTGGGCTCGCCCTGTTGGCTTGTGGCTAGCAGGTGGCCCCGTCTGGTATATTTTTGGCCCAATAATTCTTATATATTCCAAAAAAAACTTCGTGAAGTTTCAGGTCATTTGGAGTTCGGTGAATTTTGTACCATTTTCTTGGTTATCAGGTCCAGAAATCCAGTTTCCAGTTATTTCCCTCTTTGTGATGTACCTTGCATATTCCGAGAGAAAAGGCATAAGAATTGTATCATAAGGGGGAATAATGGACAATAATATCGTAAATATCAATAAGAATTCATCAGGCAAAATGGACGTATCAGCACCCAACCGGGCCGGGCTCAAGCCGGCTAGAACCACGTCTTTGTCGGCTTCACTCAGGGTGTTGATCTCACGGGAAACTCCGGAGCTAGCGGAGATACCCTCATCTGCTCCGGTGGCGAGTCTTCGATCGGACACACCAAATCGATCCGCCCGCTTTTTGATGGCAGGCTTGGGGCCTACTCAGATGATGAGGCTACTCAAGAGTCCCTCGAGCTGCCTCGACAAGCCATCATATTCATGGAAGGAACAGCGGCAGCCCTCCACTCTGCGGCGGCTGGTGCGACACCCTGGACTGACCCTTCATCATCGGCTCCAGGTGCGGTCGGCTCGGGTAAAACGCTGGCTCGAGCTATGGCCGACTTGATGGCCGCCATGGCAACACTCGTGGAAACGCCGGTAACCGCGGAGAATTAGGCGGAACGTAACACAGAATTGACCAAACTTCGTGATCAGATGGCCAAAGTTCAAGAAGAAATCGACGCTGAGAATACACACATGGCGGAGCTGCAAGCTTGCATCCATAATGAGGCCGAACGCCTGAAAGCAGAAACCTTGCACCTGGGTCTTAGTCGTGACACTTCAGAGGCGGTTCATCAGAGGAGGCATACAACCCACTGACCCCTTAATTTTGAGCCTACGCATATGTTCAACACGCCACAACCTACACGAGGGGCTGGACAGCCGCAGATGGACCAACCTCATCAGCTAGCCCAATAGCTTGAGCCGGTCCAGCCACCGCTGGCTCGATCGCCACCTCGACGTTTCCATATCCCAGAGGGTCATTTTTCCAATCCCGTGGATAACATGCTGGTGGTGACTCGCAACCTCGAAGCACTTCCAATCACGGGAAACACTCCAATTGCGATTGAATCCAGGAACGCCAACGAGATGTTGAAGACTGCAGTCACCCAACAGGCGCAATACTCTTATAGCCGGGATCGGGTTCATTCTACCCCTTATCAAAGTCGCCGCAAGAGTAGACACATTGAGTGCCCTGCAGTCTCTAGCAGTGGGTGCAGGCAGCGTGCTCAGAATTCCCCAGTCTGGCCAGCAGCATCAGACGCGCAGGTGGTCGTCGATGCGGCCCGGGACATGAGAGAGGCAGAAGCAGCAGCTATAGGGGTTGGTCAAGTACCTCCCTCCACACCCCAGCCAGTTTCTTCCGGGGCGGGGTTAAGCACCAAAACTATCGGAGTGTCATGACTCGTGCCGGCTTTACGCAATGAGCATATGCCAAAGCACTTCAAGGTCCCTCACAAAGTTCCCAACTACATGGCTGATCTCGAGCCGGCTTCATGGATCGAGAGCTATGGATAGCCATGGACATGTTGGACGTCAGTGATGTAGTTTGCGCCAAGTACTTAACCATGATGTTGGAGGGTCCGGCTCGCACATGGTTGAAGAATTTACCTCCCAATTCAATCAATACTTGGGCAGAGTTGAAGGAATGTTTTATCAAAAAAAATTAGGGAACTTCCAAACGCCCAATGACGATCGTTGATTTACAACATTGTGTCCAACGTACGGATGAGTGTGCCAATCACTGGACTCGCCGGGTCGTGGAGATCATTCACTCCTCCAACAGTATAACAGCTGCTCTGGCTATCTTAATCGTGGAGAAGAACTGTCACTTCCAGCCTCACGTCCAAAAGCTTGGGCGCCTTAAGCAAAAGGTTCAAGACATGGGAGACCTCATGGATGTCCTCACTAGGTATGCTAAATCACACAGCACTAAAGATCCTAGTTCATACGATGACAAGTCTGGCAAAGTCAATAGAAACGATGGCGGGAAGGTTCACCGGCAGAACAACTCCGGACATAACGGAAATCATGGTAATCAAAGAAACAATACTAAGTTCAAGCATACAGAGGGAGGATCGGATTTTGTCGCTAACACCAACACTGGCTTGAAGGATCAATGGCGAAACAACAATCTGGCAGGTCCTATAATGGGAACAAGCCTCATAATTACGAGGAAGCGCTTAAAAGTCTTTGTAGCAAACATAGTTTCCCAGACAAGCCGGCCAACCACTTGTGGAGAATTGCTTCATCACGCAGGAGTTTCGAAATCAAGCTTATCAGAATCACCAAGGAGGCGGTGGCGGCGGACACTAGGGCCGACCCGGCACTGGCGGGTCTGGGGCCGGCTTCCCAGGAGCCGGCTCATCCGGCGGATTCGCGAATTCTGGTTTGCACGGATCAGGCCGATTGGGGGCTGGTTTTCAAGCTTCTGGCAATAATAGCAGTGGAATCATTGTTCTGGGCAAGGTAACTAGCAACATAGCAATGATGCTGGCTTTCAAAGCAACTCTAAATAGTTGAACAGTGGACAATATCATGTGTTCACAACAAGTACTTGCGAGCGCGATTGTGAGGTTCAATGGAGAGCTATCAATAAGGTTAAGCCGGTTGTCCCCACATACTTAAACTGGTCAGAACAACCAATAACTTGGAGCATAGATGATCATTCCCCCTCGGTTTGGTGGTGGCACCTCGAGTTGGAGCTTATATGCTAACGAAGGTACTCATGGATGGGGGAGCAGCATCAATATGTTATATTACGACACGTTCAGACGGATGAACTTATCAGAGCAACAACTGCAGCCCTCCTCCATAGTCTTTCATGGGATCATTCCTGGGAAGTTAGCATATCCAATTGGGTGAATCAAGCTAGATGTTGCTTTTGGCATGGAGTTTAACTACATATGGGAGTCGCTGTCCTTTGAGGTGGTCAAAATCAAGAGTCCTTATCATGCCCTTTTTGGATGGACGGCTTATGCCCGCTTCATGGCACGACCATGTTATGTCTATCTCAAGCTTAAGATGTCGGGGCCCAATGGAACCATCACAGTCGATGGAAACCGAAATATCGCTCAAGAGTGTGAGGAGGGGGATGCAGCTTATGCCAAGTCAGCATGTGCAGTGGAAGAGTTTAAACTTTACACAGCTAATGTTGACCAGGCGGATAGGACCCTGCTGAAAAAGTCCACCATGGAGTCCGACCCCCTGCTCAAATTCAAGCCGGCTGATGACACTAAGCTAGTTGATTTGAGTCCAGGAGATTCATCTCAACAATTCACTATTGCGACCGGCATGGATCCCAAATAGGAAAGCGCGCTCATCGAGTTCATCAGTGAGAATCGGGACATTTTTGCATGGAAGCATTCTGACATGCCTTGTGTACTGAGAGAACTCGCTGAGCACCACCTCAATGTGGAACCTAAGATGAAACCTGTCCGGCAATACCTCCATCATTTTAACGAGGAAAGACAAAAGGCTATTGACAAAGAAGTGGCCCAGCTCCTAGCTGCCGGGTTCATCATCGATTTTTTTTATCCTGAGTGGTTGGCAAATACAGTGCTTTTTTTGAAGAAAAACGACACTTGGTGAATGTGTGTTGACTACACAGATCTCACCAAGGCTTGTCCTAAGGACCTGTTCACCCTTCCTCGCATTGACTAGATTATCGACTCCACCACCGTCTGTGAGAGCTTGTACTTCCTAGATGCTTACTACGGTTATCATCAGATCAAGATGGACGTTGAGGATTGGGAAAAGATGGCCTTAATCACACCTTTTGGAGCTTTCTGCTATGTGTATATGCCTTTTGGACTTAAGAGCACGGGGCTACTTATCAGCGTTGGGTGCTGAATTTTCTTCACAAGCAGATCGGGCGCAATGTTCATGCTTGCGTTGATGATATCGTGGTCAAATCCTAGAAGAAGGAGACTCTGTTGGATGACCTCAAGGAGACTTTTTATAATTTGCGGGTTTACAAGATGAAGCTTAACCCAGCAAAGTGCATCTTTGGTGTCCCAGCAGGTAAATTACTTGGTTTTCTGGTGTCTGAACGTGGAATCGAGGCTAATCCAGACAAAATCAAGGTGATGACCTCGCTTGCTAAGCCAACCAATATCAACAAAGTCCAACGTATGGCATGTCGTATCGCTGCCTTAAGTCGGTTCATAAGCCGTCTTGGTGAGAAGGCAATTCCCCTCTACCAATTATTAAAAAGACAGAAAACTTTGTCTGGAACGATGTTGCACACAAAGCTTTTGAAGCTCTTAAAAAGCAATTGGTTGAGCCGCCCGTCCTGGCCACCCCGCTCGATAAAGAGCCTATGCTCCTATACATCACTAGCAATAATAAGGCGGTGAGTGTGGCAATTGTCGTGGAATGGAAAGAGGCCGGAAAGGAGTATCCAATACAGAGGCCAGTATATTATATCACCGAAGTTTTGACAGAATCAAAACAGCGATATTCACACTGGCAGACACTGGTATTTGGTGTCTTCATGGCTAGTCGCAAGTTGAAACACTATTTCCAGGAACACCCGATTACTATGGTAAGTTCAACTCCTCTAGAAGACATTATCCAAAATCGGCAGGCCACTGGCCGGGTCGCTCAATGGGCAATCGAGCTTGGAGCACATTATTTGAAGGATGTACCCCGAATAATGATTAAATCTCACGCATTGATGGATTTCATCAATGATTGGATTGGGTTGCAATTACCTTAGGAAAAGCCAGATGACACGTACTAGACAATACACTTTGATGGTTCAAGACAATTAGAAGGCTCGGGGGCTGGAGTTGTCATATCTTCACCACGAGATGATAAATTTTGTTATGTTTTACGGCTCATGTTTCCCTTTACTAACAATGCAGCTGAATATGAGGCCCTCCTCCATGGGCTCAGTATGTCTAAGGAAATGAATTTAAGTCAGATCAGATGTTTGGGCGAGTCAGATTTTGTCGCTCAACAAGTATCTGGGACTTGGGACTCAAAAGACCCCCTTATGGCGGCTTATCAACGCGCATTCACTATCATTGCTAATCATTTTAAGGGTTACCAAGTTGATCATTTTGATCGATGGCTCAATGAAGCTGCTGACGCTTTGTTGTGTTTGGGTTCTCAACATGAGCCGGTCCCTCCAAATGTTTTCCTCGATGTCCTTCATAATCCTTCTGTTAAATTGCCATCGAAAGAAGATATCACTATTCCATACCCAGAGGCACAACTGGTGGCTGCTCTTCATGCTATTTCGGACTGGATAGTTCCTATCTAGCTTATCTGACTTCTGGCGAGCTCCCAGGTGAGGAAATCATCGCCCGACGGATCATCAAGCGTTCCAAGTCCATGACTATCATCAATGGCGAGTTACACCGACGAAGTATTACTGGTGTATTTCAACGTTGTGTTTCCCCTGAAGAAAGCCATCAGATTCTCAATGAAATCCATGCATATGACTGTGGTCATCATACCGGCTCAAGATCCCTGGTGGCCAAGGCTTTTCGACACGGTTTTTATTGGCTTATAGCTCATGCAGATGCCAAAGACATTGTGCGAAAGTGTGATGGTTCTCAGAAGTTTGCACGGTAGGCTCATATGCCGGCTTAGGAGTTACGGATGATTCCAATCACTTGGTCGTTTGGAGTATGGGGGTTGGATATGGTTGGCCTATTCAAAACGTCCTCAGACAAGAAGACCCACCTCCTAGTGGCAGTTGATAAGTTCACCATGTGGTTCGAAGCAGAGCCAATCAGCAATTGTGATGCAAAGACAACAGTAAAATTCTTGAAAAAACTGATTTTTCATTTTGGATATCCACATAGCGTCATCACAGATAATGGCACCAATTTATCCAAGGGAGCATTGGAACAGTTCTGCCAACGTGAGAATATCCGGCTTGATGTATATTCCATTGCACATCCTTAGTCCAATGGACAAGCTGAGCGAGCTAATCAGAAGATATTGTGTAGAATCAAGCCAAGACTTATAGCTCCACTAGAGAGAACCCCTGGATGCTGGGTTGAGGAAATCCCTGCAATGCTTTGGAGCATATGGACTACTCCTAACAGATCCACGAGCTACATTCCTTTTTCCTGGTCTATGGAGCAGAAGTTGTCTTACCAAGTGATATTCGTCATGACTCGCCCAGGGTGACTGCCTATATTGAAGCTGATAATGAACAAGCTCATTAGGAATCTCTGGACGTGTTGGAGGAAGAACGAGATCTTGCAGTAGCACGATCAACTATCTATCAGCAAGACCTACGTCGCTATCATAGCCATAGAGTTCGCAATCGGACCTTCCAGGAAGGTGACCTCATGCTCCATTTGATTCAAGACCAAAGGCATGCATAAGCTATCACCACCATGGGAAGGGCCTTTTGTCGCTAGCAAGAACCTCAACAATGGGTCATATTATCTTGTCGACATACGTGAACACAAAAAATTGAGTACCTCTGAGGAGGAAACCAACAAGCCTTGGAATATTGCTCATCTTCGGCCTTATTACACTTAGAGCCACTCGCTCCAACTCATTGTACATACTCATGTATATATATGATCAATATAATAAAGCTAGCACCCCCTAAACTCGGGGTCTCTCTCGTTTCATTCCAATAAATTGTGTGTGGGTCTTTATTCTTTGCTCATAGGTCACTTGGGGGCTTCCAACTCGTCGAGTTTAGCTATTAACATCCCTTTTGACGCGGCATCTGCCATTATATAACTTGGTAAAACCTTCCTGTCTGCTTGATGCTACTCCGAAAAGGTGACCCGACGCACTATTGATAAGTTAATCCATATGGACCCTGAACTTGTCATGGTTAAAATGACGGCTTAAGTCACGTGGGAGTTGGCTTATAGAAAGCGAGGATAAAACAAGGGCTATCACAGCAGCTTCATTGAAGCAAAGACTCGAGCCTCGAAAGCCAGTCTAAATGTCGAGTCTCAATAGTCGGCTTATAATATTGCACTTTATTTATTTTTGTTGCAAAGTATATATATCCTCTTCAGGTCTTTGTTTTGCAGGAATAACTTTATTTGCCAGGTCAATACTGGACACCGGCTTATTTTTGCCTCTTATCATGATGGCATACTAGATCACATTATGACCAGTTATACTTGGTAAAGTTGTCAAAAGCCTTGCTGATATCAGCACTATCTCTTTTTACCGTCTTAAGGCTTGATGTAAACAGCCGAATTATTACCTTGAACAATGAAGAGAAGTATGCAAAAGAAATTCATCTATTCAACATCACCGGCTCATGGCCCAAAAAGTATGGCAATTTAAAAGTATTACGTGCATGATGGCACAACAGATAACCCAAGTTTTCTAACTACTCCTATTACAATCCCATCTTGGGCCAGAAAATCATCAAAGTTTTTCAAAGACATATAACTACTCCAGTCCGCCAGCTCTCGGGTCCTCCGGGTTGATGTCCTTCTGCTGACGTTCTGCACCAGAGGCTTCTTGATCAGCCTGAGCCAGTTCATCATGTTCAGTATGGAGGTCCTTTCGCGTCCACTAGATGGTTGTCAAAGCTTTGAAGATTGAGTCAACATGGACGATAAGACATGGGTCAACATCAGGAGCAAAGGTTTGCTTATGGCTTGGAGGAACAAGCTCGAAGGGTCTGTCTTCAGGCGGGTTAATACATTTGTTCTCCTTGATATTGCCGAGCTAATATTTTGACAAGTTCAGCTCATCAGCAAGTTGAGTCGCCAGCGTACGGGTTTCCCTCACACACTCGGCATAATCATCTTCTAAAAATTCTGAGCCATCAATTTTAAATTCTGGAAAGCCGCCTTCCATCGCCGTTGGCTCCATCTAAGGCAAATAAGCCTTTGCATGAGCAAGTGCCATATTGGCCCCCGCTCGAGCCGCCGACCTCTTGACCTCTTCAATCCATTGAGGGGCCTGTAGTGGAGGCTTTTTGAGATTCTTCACTGCCATTATTGCAGAGACACACCCTGTGAATATTTGTTCCGAGTATGTGAATATGGCCTTCAATTTTACAATTGGCGGTTGGATTCCTACACAAAGGAGAGACACATTAATAAGCCGACGGAATATTTAACCCGGATTATGAGCATGGTGATGTTATAAGCATACCAAAGATTGCCAGTGTCATATTGTTGATATGTTGCTTCAGAGTCTTCAACTCCTTAGTTACCGGGCCAAGTCTTTTCTCAGCATCTTCTGCATGTTTCTGCAGAGTGCCTTTTTCTTGCTCAGAATCCGCCTTGGTTTTGTACAACATCTTAGTTGACAGGCATAATGACTTTTGGAGATCAGCCACCATCTTCTCAGCTACTTTTTCAGCTCTCTTTCTTGTTTAAGTTTCTTCTGCAAGTCAGCCATAGACGACTCGGCTTCATCCAACATATCTTGCATATTAGAAGTTATCAAGAACAGTTTACAAGCCCCGAGCTTCCGCAGGCAGACGACCTGACACTTGGGGGCTGCAATACATAAAAAAATAATCCATGTTTAAGTCCCATGCAATTGCCAGCATTCTACATGGCACTTGGGGGCTAATGCACCTCACTCTTTTTTCTATTATGAGAAGACCCGACTACCTCAAAGAGATGAGCCGACCCTTGGGGGCTACAGGATGAATTCTCTATCATAATGATTATAGGAGTCTTAAAGCACCGGCTCGTTATTTTCACAATGACCCAGTCCTTGGGGGCTACGGTTAAGTTCACAAATTATAAGTCATTTCTTCAAGACCCAGCTCACTACTTATCTTACAGAGCCAGCCCTTAGGGGCTACAAGAGTGTGCATGATAAAGAAGAAAAAAAGGATGGGATTTTCATACCTCATAAGCTTGAGCATGTTTATCAAGCTCATCTCAGCATCCCGGCTCTTAGATAGCCAGGTCAAATATTCTTGATGTAGTGCATCGACACCAAGATTGGCAAAGTTTGGGAGCTCCAGTTTGGCTTTCCCCTTTTGCAACATTTCTGACTCAGCCTTGGCTATGATTTTGGCCAATGCAGTTGAAGTTTCGGGAGCCTTGAAAACTTCTCCAACAATGGTCATATTTGTATCACCCATTGAGGGTGATGGGACAATATTGACCACCTTGTGTGTAGGGTTTGAAGCGCGAGCAGGGCTCGGTGGGTCAACATGCGGGGTCGGGTCATCAACCGTAGCTTGTTCTTGAATAGTCCTTTCCATTATGACTAGCTCTTCAATATGAATCGGCTCATCTTCGTGAGCCGCCTCAACCCCTAACCCTGGGTTATGCTAGCTAGCCGGCTCATGTTGTTGTTCTAGATAGGCCGTTGGTGGGTCTTGAGTGTCAACACCAGCAGCAACAGAAGATGACCCACCAGTTTTCTTCTTCGCGAAAGCTTTGGCTTTGCGGTCATGAAAATAATATTGGGTCAAATAAACAATAGTGACAACAAAACAAATATCAAAGCTCCACAATACTTACCCGCGATTAATGGTGAAAGCAGGGTGTTGAGTTACGGATGACTTGCGAGAAGAGGGCGACGATTCCTGATAATTTGAGTCAGAAGGATGGAGTGGTTGTTTAAAAAGACCGGCTCGTGTACGAGAAGGAGTTGGACTATGAGGCACCTCAACTCGCTATTTGCGGGCAGCTGGCTCCAAGGGTAAGCGGGAAGACAACTCCCCAGAGCTGCTTCGGGTCTTGCGTGTCGATGGGCTGGCATGTTGTGTTTTCTTCAAAAGAAATTTTGGATCTATGTAAGCATCTGGGTGCGAAAACTAAAGTTTTCTGACGGCTCGTCTTGTTCTCTTCGGGATATACGTTTCTGATGAATTGAATGAGACTGAAATTACATCAACATTGCCCGCTTGATTGGTTTTGCTGTTACCCTGAGAAAATGGAGTGTCAGCAAGTTCAACAAAAAGACGGCCAAGAGAGTCAAGCTCTACCTCTGACTCGTCTCCAGCAGCCACACCATGAGCCGGGTCATCCATTTGCTCCGCTTGGGGAGTAGGAGTTCTGGCTCTGGCTTTCCACCAATCAGAGTTCACCTACAGGCATAATAGAGTCGGAGATTAAGTAGAATAAATAAGATGGATTATGAACAACAGATTATGAAGAAAATATGAAAAAGTTTTAGAATACTTACTAGAGGAACATGATTGGTCAAGCAAAATAGAGCTAGCCCGGTCATACTGCACTTCTCTTTGGAATCACTTAGAAATTTCTTTATGGTCTTAACAACTTTGTCTTTGGGCAGATTGGCTCGACTAAATTATTGTGCATCCGACTCACCAATGAAATCACACATCAAGTTGCCCCTTAAGCTAAGGTGATGAATCCACCAACTTATCCAGCACCGGATCAGATCGATCCCGATGAGGCCATGAGCTGTTAAAGCTCTTAACTTCAAAAATATGGGTGCCACCTGTTTCCTTTCTTCATTAGTTGGCCAACCCGGAGAGACACTTGTGGCATTGAGTCGCTCCAGCCTATAACTCGGCAGGGGATTCTGGCCCTGAGGAGCAGTGTTCTTGCAATAAAACCGGGTTCTGTTCCAGCCCTTGGGATGACTCGCCAGTTTTGGTTCAGGAAAGGCGCTATTTTCCTCTTTTGGATGGAAATCCCACCGAGCTCTACACTGGGTCCATCTTTTATTTTAGTCTGATGGTTGATGTAGAAGAATTCCCAAAAAAGAGTGACCGTTGGCTCAATCTGAAGGTATACTTCAAAAAGGACTTGAAATTTGCAGAGGTTGGTCATTGAATTGGGGCCAATATCCTGTGGCCTCAGATTGAAACAATTGAGCAAGTCTCTGAATTTTTTTTACCCGGGCGATTGGAAGCCTATGTGCACATGATCCGCAAAGACAACGACTTCCCCTTGTTAAGGTTGAGGGGAAAATTCTTCGTCAGGTGCTTGCCAGCCGATTACTTCTTGAGCTGGCAAGAGACCATGGCTTACAAGATTGTCTAGTGTAAGTGTTAACACTTGCGATCTAACCCAGCCACAAGCTTTGCTGTTTTTGGCACCATTTGAAATTCTCACAAAGATCAAGCTACAAATTCAGAGGACAAATAAATAAGACGGACATATGGATGAGTCGGCGCCGTTGGATATGCCGACAACTTGAACGGATTAGTTTCATTAGATGAGCCGGTATAATGAAGAGAGGTGACAAGATGAGTCGGTGACAACATAAGCCGACTAGTAGTAAACACAGGATTTAAAAGACTTGGCAGTTTTTTATGGATGCAAATCATTTCCCCCCGAACTAGAAGAATAAATGGATCTAATAAACATGGTAAAAGGAAAATAAACGCCCTAAAAGGTGTCAGAGGAACCGAAAGTGTAGCATTTGCAAAGTACCATGAGGAAAAATTATTACGGATCTATTATACTCTGGGAATGCGGCGGAGGGAAAACTACGCATAATTAGCAAGCTACGAAGGCTATTAGATCTACAATGATAGTCTCTGATGAACTACAAAGAACAACGATGACCTAAAATATTAATGGGGAATTACGAAGTTTTCAACCAGAGGAGAATCGATGGCAGCCGTGCTCTGGAGGAAGACCGCATGCGATGCAGATGAGCTCTCGTGGTGATGGCACTTGGGTGAACTTGCTCGCGATTAGAAGCACCAGCGGTTTCGGCTTTGGCACTGGAAGATGAGAGGAAGAAGACGAGGAGCAAAGAGGTAAAAGTGAATCTTTGGGCCCTCGTCGTGTATTTATAGGGTGGTAAGGATGTGAAATGGCTAGTGCAAAATGGGCGGTGCAGTAATTTATGGCTACGAAGACGCCTCGATTCCCGTGCTGGACCGGATTTGACGTTCGTTTAAAAAGATTTGCTATGATGGTGCATCAACGTCAGAGGTCAGTAAGATGATGTCATTGTGGTGCTGGTAGAAAAGAAGCTAAGTTTCCAAAGGGGAAGGAGATGATCTGGCATAGCATCAACCCGGACGAACTTTTCAGAGACGATGATTTGAAGAAAAGAGAAATGTCGGCTTATAAGTAAGGTCCAAGTTTTGATTTCATGTTTTAGTTCTCTCTGTTTTAGGATGAAGTTTAACATGGATAAATCCAAGTTAAACTGGGGGCTAATGTTNNNNATATACCCCACGGTATGACCCGACCCAGGTAGGAACTAGTGATCAGAGGCGGCTCATACTCACACTCATTATATGGGCCGCGGTGAGCTTTAAAGGCTCAAGGCTGAAAAGATGGCTCATGGAAGAAGGCCTACTCATGAGCCGGTACCTGGCAGGCCGGCTCATGCTGTTAGTTGTGAGGAATCACTTCTACTTGGAAGGCAAGGCAAATAAGGAAGTAGAATAGGTTACGGGTTTTCTAACGACCCGGAGTTTATTGTAACCTTAAGGCCTCAACCTATATATAAAGGAGAGCCCCTGAGGAGCAAAGACTAAGAAACAAACCCTCGAGAGATAGGTTACCGATTACGCACCCTTGTAAACGAGATCATCAACGTCAATAACACACAAAGCAGGACATAGGCTTTTACCTCCATTGGAGGGGCGGACCAGAGTAAACCCTTGTCCCTCGTTCCCGATCAACCCCGTTCAAGCGACCACCTAGTTGCGATGACTGCTAGACTTTTTCCTCTTGCTAGGACATCTGCCATGACAAAACCACGACAATAAGTATGCGAATTTGAGTCATAACCAAGAAAAAATCTTCATGTGCCTTGGGTGCAAATTTAGAGTTATGATTCATGTCACGAATGTCACAAGGTGCACTGAAAACATGCAAATATGAAACATTCGGATCCTTTCAGTGATAAGCCCATATGAAGTTTTCTTCAGGAATTTGTGAAGATAAACACGATTCACAATATGACAAGTAGTGCTAATAGAATCAACCTAGAAGTGAATGGAAGTTTTGTACTCACTGAGCATAGTTTTCGCCATCTCAATGAGAGCTCTATTATTTCACTCAACAACTCCATTTTGTCGAGAAAATCTTCAATATGAGTATTTTGGACACAGTACCCTTATCACTACGAACATGTTTGATCCTCACATCATATTCATTCCTAGCCCTCTTGGCAAATCTTTTGAAGATAGCTTGATTACAAGTCTTGTCTTTGATAAAGAATACCCATGTGTATCGAAAGAAATCATCAACGGTGACCAGACCATAATGACTGCCTACAAAACTTGCATAGTTCTAAGGCCCAAATAAATAAATATGAAGAATTTCCAGAGGCCTAGTGGTGGTAATGACAGTTTTTGAAGAATGATGCTTCTTTGCCAGCTTTTCAGCCTCACAAGCACCACAAAGGAGGTCTTTATCGAACTTTACATCAGGAATGCATCGAAGATGATTTTTCTTTACGAGAGTTTGCAGATTCATCATACCTACATGACCAAGTCTTTGGTGCCATAGCCAACCTTCAGTTGCTTTTGGAAGCAAACAAGTTTGGCTTGAGGGACCCTTAGATAAATCCACAATATACAAATCGCACTTTCTATTTCCCTCAAAGATAAAGGAATTGTCAGCGGCCATAAAGACGATGCATTTGGAGATGGAAAATAGAACTAGCATGTCTAGATCACAAAGCTTGCCAGTTGACATGAGATTGAATTGAAGAGACTGAACAAGTAAAACATCCTCAACGTTCTTGTCTTTGGATATAGCAATTTTAGCTAGCCCAACTACCTACCCTTTGTTGTTGTCACCGAAAGTGATGAACTTCTAAGAAGAAGTAGATAAGTTGGGGTCGACAAACAACAACTTGTCTCCGGTCATATGACTAGTACATCCACTATCCATGATCTATTTGGTACACCTAGAGACATAGTCCTGCAAGAGAATTAGGTGTTCTTAACGACCTACATCTTTGCAGGTGGCTTAGAAACATATGGGCGAGTAGGATACGATTTCTTTCGGTAACCATAAGAGTTGTTTCTCGAAGAAGTGCGAGCATAATCAAAGGAGTATGTGTTAATGTTCTTTCTAGACGAAAGAGTAAAGTGGTTGGATGATGTATGCATATACTCATTCTATCAAAACTTCTCGAGGGTATTTCAAGCATTTTCTGCATGCATGGTTAGTAGAGCAGTAAGAGGCAAAGCCTTGATAATTCATTTTGTGACCCAAATGGCTCTCTCGGAGGACCATTCATGTTGTTTGGTCCAACATAGCAAGAAAATGCTTCACCATGTTGGTTCTTGAACAACTTTTAATTGTCCTGAGAGTCATCATGAACATAATCAGAAATGGGATTGTCATATCCCGTGGGAAAAGCAGGGTCGAGCATTTCGCTGTTCACGGGTACCCACACAGTACGAGATTATTGATCTAGTGTCCACTAGGTGCCATTTTCATTTAGTTTCCATTTAAAATCAACACCTTCCTTTCTTGGATTTTTGTGAAGAATAGATTTCTTCAGAACATCACAGAGGGTTTGATGCTCTTTGAGGCTTTTGAACATCCCTGTCTAAAGAAGATCCTTCAACCTAGCATTTTCATCGAGCACGGATCCATTTTCCTCGACAGAGGGGTTAGGATTCATATCATTCAAAGAAGAATTCAATTTAGCAAATATAGAGGATTCTACATTAGGTTCAAAATTACTGCATTCAAGGCATTTTAAGCAAGGTGGAACAAACACTTCAAGTTGTTCCTTGAGTTGTTGGGTGATGAGAGAATTTTCTCTAATCAAATAATCATGAGCCTCTCTCAATGAATCGAGTTCCCGTTTCCTTTTCAGGTAATCATAAATTAGCCTCTCGTGGTCGACTGAGAGAAAATGATGATGATTTGTTAGCTCTGCCATTTGTGACTCGTGAGCTGAATGCACTTTTGTTAACAACTAGTTTTTCTCCATCTCCTTAACTAGCAACCCTTTGGACTTCATGAGCGTTTTCTCAATTTTCTCTACAGAGGATTGTTGCTTCTTACCAATTCTAATTAGTTTAGCATGGCCATCCTCATCAAAAGAAAATTGATCACTAGTGTAAATCTTTTGATGCTTGGAAGATTCATTTTCTTTCGAAGCCTTGGACATGAAGCACTAGGCAGGAGACTCATCATCGCTTGAATGGTTCCCAAAGAAGTTTGAGTTGGGAGTCGATGCGCATGCGATGCCTGCCATGCTAGAGCCTGTATGTTTTTTGGAATCCTCAGCATCACGGGATCCAGAGGATTCTTCTTCTTTCGAGTCCATTTCCATGCCGATGTACTCTTTGGCATTACAGGAGGTGTTCTTGCGGTTGGATGAGCACTTGGAGGGATTTCGTGATGAGTACCTTGACAAAGGCTTAGATGAGGAGATATCTCTCTTCTTGAAGAACTTATTGGTTTTCTTCTCATCATCTGAATAATAACTTTTGCTCTTGCTCTTCCCACCTGATGTTTCCCGAATCAAATCTTCCACTAGCATGAATTTCAGCTTCCCATTTAGGACAATCTGAGTTGAACTATCCTGGTTTTTTGCACTTGAAGCAGGTGTAATCGCCTATTGGTTTTGACGAAGACTTGGAGCTTCCGGAATTGCTTGATCCTTTATTCTGAAACTGATTTTTATTTCGAAACTGCTGGAATCGTTTTGTGATCAGTGCAATATCTTTGCTTATGCTGTCAGGGTCATCAGAATCTTCTTCAGCATTCTCTTCTGAGGAAGATTCAGCCACAACCTTGAGTGTGTGATTATTTTGGTAGCTTGAGCCATAGAGGTCTCTCTTTTCTTCTTCATGTTCCTCATGAGTGTTCAGTCTTTCCATGATATCAGTTAAGTCGAGAACTTTGAAATTAGCTCGTTCACAAATCCTCGGAACAAGAGTGTCAAAAGAACTATCCAGGTATTTGAGCAACTTCTTCACCACTTCATGGTCGGTGATGTCTTTGGCACCAAGACCTTGCAACTCATTAGCAATGTCGTTCAGTACATTGAAAGTGTGTTGATAGCTTTCATTTCCCACTCTCTTGAAGGGATTGAATTTGGCACGAAGGGTATCGATACGAGCTTCCTTCTGAGTTGACACACCCTCATTGATCTTTTCAAGGATGTGCCACAATTCCTTTGCTGATTTACACTAGCCGTAGCAAAGAAATTGGTCCCGAGAAAGATGACCGCAGATCTCATCTTTTGCGTGAGCGTCCATCTAAATGAGTTTCTTCTTGTAGTCAATCGAGTACTGTGTACTTGAACAAAATAGTCATATTTCACTACATGCCACATATCATCATCAATCACTCAGATTCGTATCTTCATTTTCTCTTTCCAGAAGGGATAGTCTGTCCCACTAAAAATAGGGATCTTGAGATGCGACTTGTAGCTCGATGAAGACAATCTTAAACTCCAAGGTTGTTAGACCAAAATGACCAGAGTCAAGGAGAACATGGCTCAGATACAAATTGTAGGAATACAGTATGTCTACCAGAGGGGGGTGAATGGCAGTTTTAATTTTTTTCTAGAATCATCAAAACTATCGAAACCCAGCAGCGCAGCTTATGATAATCGGAATACAGTGAGCGAATGAAAACTAGCGATCAAGAACTACAACACATATCATCACAAGGTTGAACCATATCATACAGTGCTGATCGAAAGTAAATAGTAAAGGGATGGATGTGACCAGTGAGGCTCGATGGCGATAAGGAATTTGGTAGACCAATTCGCCCTTCTGCAAAAGGACTACGTCTGGTTGGAGGGGTTCTGATTGAACATAGAAGATAAACTCTCTTCGCCCTATTCTCCTTGACAATTGATTTGTCAATCAATTTTGATCACTCATGTTAGATATTTGAGGTTTTCTCCGAACCTTTACAGACTTCTTCTTCGAGAACCACGATCACTCTTGGTCTCTGAAGAAATTGACACCTAACTGTCTAAAGAGTTTGCATCTCTCCAGAGTAATAGGTGCAGCGTACTGGACTTCGATTCGAGTGATGCTAAACTACTATCTAATTTGTTGGCTCTTATGTTTTCTCTCGGTGGATTTTAAACTCAAATAACTCACGAGAGAGGGTTTCTCTCACAATCTTTTTGGAATCACACGGAGCAACAGACGGACAATGTTGGAGCAGGGTGGCTATTTATAGTCGCAGCCTTCTCGGATGGGAAATGACAATTTTGGAAATGTGGTCCAGCCAACCAAAAGTTTCAACAGTCAGATATGGGAGCAACCGTAACATTACTTTAGGAACAAGTAATGCTAACTCCTCGGTACGATTCAAGTCACTCACAGCGAATCAGAACATCGTCTCTTGCTGGCGAGAATCAATTTGGAGCACAAAGAGATTTCTCTCACAACTCACATAGAAATTGGGTTTAGCATCATCAAGTCAAAGTCTTCGAACATTATACCCCTCTTAATAGTACGGTGTCCGTATCACTCAATAGAAAGAAAGAAGAAAATGAAACAAATGCTATGTCTTCACTTCATCTTCAACTTCTTGGCATAAGTCAATTTCTTCGGACACACCAAACCAATTTCTTTGCGTTAACAATTTTTGAGGGTCACTCTCGATATTCTTGGTCTTCGATGATAATCCTCGCTGCTACGCAGGAGATTATCTTCAGAGTTTATACCAAACTCCACATAAATCCAAGGACCTATTATTTTGTGTGTACTAAAAACATATCAGTCCCTTACTATTTATGACAACAATGTCCAAAACATAAGGAGGCAAGTTGTTGCACCAACACATATGATAAAATTTCTGATGGAATAATTCCAGCTTCATTACGTTCCAGTCCCATGAATAGGTATCATCCAATAGCCTATACCAAGCCAATGGTATTTCCTTCAAATATAAAGGAAATAATTCCATCTTTGCTTCATCCCCTGACAATCCTGCAAGCTTAAACAATCCACAAAGATTAAGTGCATATCAGGATGTATTTTCCCATCTCCTGCAAAATGATTAGCAAGCAGTCTTTCCATAACTCACATAGGGATTTCATAATAAACATTTTCAGTGGGTGCAGGTGGAGGTAGATCATCTTTTACCACTTGTGCTTGTGTCATGGGTGTCCCAGATAAACCACTCAAAGGATGGTTATCCATAGTAACAAGTAGAGATGAAAGTCACCACGTATAACAAATGTTTCCTTACCAAATTCCACTTACCAAGAGTGGTATGCTCCATAGAAACAACCCAGAAAAGAGTACTGATGACCCACAAGTATAGCGGATCAATCATAGTCCTTTCAATAAGTAAGAGTGTGAAACACGATCAGGAGCAAAAGGACTAGACAAGTGGTTTTTAGCAAGATATTCTCTGCAAGTGTTGTAATATAATTTTGATATACAGTGTGATAGTATATAATTGGTAGCAACGTGAAAAGTAGCAAGGTGCAGCAAGTGTCCCAATCCTTAATATTGCTAAGGACAAGCTGGCAATACTTCTTATAGTGAGCAAAGTATTCTCGAGGACACACAGGAATATTGTCTATTTACTTTCGCCATGATTCATGGACTCACATTCATTGCTTTCATAATTTGTCTGGTGCTAAGGTGTTGTTCTTACT
>CBMN010066528.1:0-11109 GCA_000582825.1 Hordeum pubiflorum
CCCTCTGGAACCGGGACTGATGCCCAGTTTTCTACTAGTGCTCATATCCGAACCATCAAAACCATACGAACACATGCAACGCTACGTAAAAGTCGATCATCAAACGCAGTTCATCGATCACCATTTCATCGCCAGACAAAAGGAGCTTAGTTTATCGAACAAGCATAGTTCATACTACAAACTACTTAACACATAGTTAAATCTAAATATACCGGGGAAGGGCGGAGGAAATCACCATTTCCTCGCCGGCCCCTTCCCCTTCCGATCGCTCATGCGGCTATGCCCCTCCTCTGTGTAGGCATCGGCGTGCGATGGTGCGTTGTCATCGTCGTCATCGGAGCCGGAGGTGGAGGCGTCGTCGTCCTCGTAGGAATTGCACCGCATGCCAAACAACCTGCGGAGCAGGCGGTCCTTCTCCTTCGTGTGGCGTTCCGCTTTCGCCTTCGCCGCCGTCTCTTTCGCTGCCTCGCGCTCCGATAACTGGATCGCCAGTCGGCATTCTTACAGTGGAAATTAGATTATTTATAAGTAGCATATGCTCTATTTATGAAGCAAATTTTACATATGTCTATCGTGCAGGCAATCAATTTGGATGACAATCTCGAATAATGGATGCCAAGGAACAAAGAAGGAAAAAAGATAGAGAGCGATATGTACAGATGACCAGTAAAGAAAAACTAAAAAAAACTGAAAAAGCGTCATGAAGCCTATCAGCCAAACAAAAGAATTAATGATTCGATCCAGTTGCAAAAAAAAAACATAAGGAAAGAAGAAATATGCAAACATGGAACGAACACATAACATTAAAAAAGTACGCATGGGAAAGGCAGAAATACGCAAATATGCAACCTGAACAAAAGAAAACTAGAATGGAGCAAATTACAGCTAACTGTGAATTGAGGCGTAACACACTAAGCAAAGATTCATTTGCGATGGAGAATCCTACATATATCGCGATAGAACACAAAGTTAGTACATCTATAAAACAAGGACTTCATGGTTAGCACACACAAAATATTCTTAGACGCTAGACGAAGTATACGACGTTTCTATTTTGTGATATAAGTAAATCAACATATATCGTGATATGATTTTTTTATTATCAACATGCTGGTTAATTTACACGTGAGATATGCATTGCCACTATATATTCAAGGTCTAATCTACAACGTCATATTGAAGTCTGACAAAAAATATCATGTGCGCTCTTACTTCAAAAAATCCTTTGAATTAGTAACTGAACTCTTGAGAATGCGCTTCAAAGTCAAGAAAAAAATGCACTCGGCAGAAGTCCTCCATGTACCCGTCTCTCTCCCAGCATTTTCCCTTCACCCCGTAGCATCGCACGGGCATGTTTCTTAGTCTCTACCTAATAATAAAGCGGGCATCGCACGGGCATGTTTCTTAGTCTCTACCTAATAATAAAGCGGTTATCGCTTCTGCCCGCTCACCGTCGCTGTTTTTATAGAAAAGTCCCTGCCCTTTGTGGTAATTGAACCGGCCCGCATTCCCTTTTTAAGTGAATATGTGAAAAGGCTTCGGTTTTACAAATAGGACCCTCCTCTTTTTTTATTCAACCTGTGGTCACCTCAACAGAATTTCTGCCCAGCCATCAGGCAGGCAAACTCTGTCTGGTCGCATACGTTCGATATTTTTGTCCCACATCGCTCCCATAAACTGATTCTCATCAGTTTATATACAACTAACACATATGCACGTGCGTTGCAACGGGGAAGAAAATTAAAGTGTCCAGCAAAACACCCATCAACGCAACATGACGGACAAGGATTAGCGTGCCGAGGTATAAAACAAATTCATATCATGCTTTAATGTCCATTATTATAGTGCATGCATGCGTGGCCACTGAATAAATAAATAGGAAAGGTTAAATGAAATTTTTAGTTTTGCTTTAACATGAGAACAAACAACTAATTGAATGGTTAGAAGCATAGTGATACCTTAATCCCAACAGGGATTAAACCTCATGTTTGACGCTTCAGTCTCTTAAAGACGAAATATTTTTTTAGTTGGGTGCCACGTTCTCGTCCATGGCGAGACACATTCGGTTAGGTTAAAAGAGTTTGTAGCGTAATCTCTCGGAGGAACTCATAGGGTAGGTTAAAAAATCGTTGCACATTTCTAGTAACTCAATCGTGTTGTCACTTTTCGTGTTTGCCACCGTCGTTGATGATGGTAGGATTTTGGTGTCCCCAATTGAAGAAAATTTGATGAAGCCCCATTCATGTCCTTCGACGACATCTCATTCAGCTGCGCACTATCATCGGACGAAAGAGTGCCGTGTTGAAATGCGATTTTTATAGTTTTTTTTCTAATATTCAAATGCAAGTTGAATTTTACTATTTTGATATTTTTTAAGATAATGTTGGTTGTTTGGTTACTCCTTTATCATTTTTTTGCAATATTTGGACTTGGCCCAAACACAAGAATTTCATGTAGATATCAGGTTGGCTGTTTCTCTAAAAAATAACACACTTTGAAGAGACCAGTCACGCACGCACATGTCGTTCGAATTGAAAAGAAAACGTCGCCGCGGGTCGCATTACACAGTAATTAAATTGGCCGGGTGCCCGGGTCGAACGGCCGCCATGTATGCCTCGCTTCAAGCCTTAGCCCTGACTGGGAGAAAGTAATACGTCCGGTAAAGAAAGTAATACGTACGTCAGCTAAAAACTTACTACCAGCAACCCCTAGTCAAAGTAAGAGTAGGTGGCACCGGCCATCCAAGCAGGGCTCGCTCTGCCTGCCCTGCCTCCTCTGCTTTGTTCGTTCCTTCTTTTCTTTCCTCCCTTCCCCTAGGAAGAAGGTTGCCTATGCATCTCCCTCATCATCTCTGCTTGTTGATTTCAGTTACCTCTTGTTGAATCATCAAGGTACATGTATATGAACCGATGAGATTAAATCTAACAGAGCGATGTGGGATTATGTGAGGAGAATATCAGATAATTGTTTTTTTCTTGACATAGCGGACGGATGAAAATAGCTGGGTTAATTCTTTTTGAAGAAACAAAAATAGCTGGCCCAATTGATCGCTTCGAGGCCCACTTACTCACATGGTACGGACGCACAGCTAGACGTGTCAAGGCCTTCGTGCGGGCGTGAGCAAAGTGCACAAACGAACCTGACGTATAAAATTATTGTGACGGACGAAAGTTTGGGGTAAAAAGCAATAATCCCTTTAATAGTAGGTATAGACTGCAACCATACCCGTTCGTTGCATCGGAAAAATAATTAGCGTGTCTATCGAATCGTCCATCAGGATGATATACATCGTCCGGACAGTACCACCCAGAGACAAGGAGGTGTCCACCAAAACGTCCATCAGCGTGGCACGCTAACATCCGAATTGTATGACACTTCTGATCACATCATTGTAGCAGGAAGGCGTACACCGAGGACGCATTAAGAACCATTTGAACCTTTAGCATGCCTTTTGTATAACACTTCTGATCACATCAAACATAAATAAATCAAAGCGCATCAAATTCACTAAGTTCACTATCGACGTAAATTGTACTCCCTCCATCTATTTTCACGGAGCTTAATTTCCAACGCAGCTGCGATAGCATTGGACCATTTTTGAAGCTCAGTTTTGGATACATTTTTTTTCCTAATTTTATGTAGCCCACAGAAACCTTCGCACACTCCCTTTTTATTTAACCGGGTTTTCTTTCTTTATTGACCAACAATAGTACCCACAATCGGTTTAATTTTATTGGGTCATTTTTATCTAATAGCATGCAGCCCACCGAAGCCTTCCCGTCTTTTTTTTATTTTATCGAATTTTTTATTTTTATTGACCTACCATGCAACCCACAACCAGTTTAATTTTATCGGGTCTTTCTCTATTTTATTGGGAGCGCGTCGCATTTTATGTCTTCATCAGGTCTTTATTTTATTTATTGGCATATGAATCCACACATCCGCATCACATGTTAAGTAGATGTAGATATAATAGGCATTTCCAAAATACGACATATAAAGAAGACTATTAATTAAGAATGCATCCTAAACATAACTTTAGAAACAATTAACATGCAGGATAATAGCATATTTGAAATCTACACATTTTTTTAGGGATTCCTATGTATAATATGTTTAATTTAAAGTTAGGGTTTAAAAGATATATATTTTTAAAGCACTTGAATCTTTTTTTAAGATGAATAGCAACATCAGCTATACCACGCTTGAGCGACAAAACATTATCCTACGCCAGTGGATATTAAAGAGAAAAGCAAAAAAAGGTAAAGAAGACTATTAATTAAGAATGCATTCTAAACATAATTTTAGAAATAATTAACATGCAGGATAATAGCATATTTGAAATCTACACATTTTTTTGAGGGATTTCCATATATAATATGTTTAATTTAAAGTTAGGGTTTAAAAGATATATTTTTAAAGCATTTGAATTTTTTTTAAGATGAAAAGCAACATCAGCTATACCACGGTTAAGCGAGACAACATTATCCTACGCCAGCGGATATTAAAGAGAAAAGCGAAAAAAGGGGGGAAGTGTGATTTGAACCCAGGTCTCCCGGGTGGACCAGCAAGGTTGAAACCACCATGCTGCCTACTTGCTTGGTATAGAAAAAGGGATCGCGCTAGATAACATAGAGCCTACGGCGAAGAGAAAAAACAAATCGTTTTTATCCACTTATTGGTGGCGTAGTGGATAATTATTGACAACTTCAAAGGCAATTTCCATGACGTACGATCAGAAGCAGTCCTTGCTTTATTATTATACCACATATGCCCGTGCGTTGCAACGGGAGAAATTAGTCCGTCCATCAAAACAACATTTGAACGGTGCCGTCTAGCGATGACAGGAAGGTGTTCGCCAAAATCTAGATAATTTTAGTTTCTCTTTAAAAAATTAGATTATCTGTGCTAATTGGACCTAGGAAGATCTAATTTGACGCCAGAAGAATTAATTGGGGTGCGCTACGACTTTTGTCTTTAAACATGACTTGGTAGCCTTATTGCTTTTTCTGTGGTACTAAATGCATGCTTCTCTTTAATCGGTCATGTATCCATGCAAGCGTTCTTTTCCTTCGCCTAGTTTCCCATGAATCTCTTATTGCCACAATCTAATATCTTCGTCTATTTTGGGTAAATGGAACTCATATGTCACCCTCTGTTAGTTGATGCCTCGGCTTGGAAGATTAACGCGCCACTTTGATTGGCTGTGTATGCAATCAAGTGTCCTTTCCCTTCTGCTAGTTTCCAACAAATCTCTTATTGGTGCAAACTAATTTCTTCGTTTCTCTTGGGTAAATGGGACCACATATGTTCATCCTCTGTTTGTTGATGCCTAGCTTATTGATTCCGTAACTCGTATATAAGTTGGTGGAATTTAATAAAAAAAAAAGATGTGGAACTATTGATTATTAACCAAACCCTATATCTTAGTACAAATATAGCACATATGCCCGTGCGTCGTCAGGGGAAACAAATTCTCGAACGTAACCATGTAAGTTGTGAACGCACTTACATGAGAACAGACATACATGCATCATGGGACGTTTTGGGTGCATGCATCGTTGACTTAGGGGATATTTGGTAGCAGTTTAGCTCTAACTCTATGAAGCGGAGATCAAGGAAGCTCACCCTCGTCTTCTCGCACCAGCGCAACCAAGTCAACCAACAAAAATGATGGGTAACGGAATAGTCGTACTATTTGTTTTTATTAAAAAAATACAGACTAATAGCACAACATAAAAATCAATGAGTTTATCCCTTCGCTACCGAACCGCAGGTCTCTGCCTTTTCTATTTACTCTATGTCAGCACAAGCCCATAGAAACATCGGCAACAAAACTTCTCATAAAAAACAGAGTTGAACCAAGTTGAGCTGCAGTTTGGCTTCGTGTGCATACAATGGGACGGCTCTTGTTGTGCGGTGTAGCATACACTGGGACAACTCTTGTTGTGCGGGGCGGGTTGACGGCTAAAGTCTCGTGTCTCACACATGGTGCATGCATGGGCGAGCAGCTGGATTAGGAATTGTGACCAAGCAGCTGCAGTAGGAAGGCAGAGCGTCGACCTTCAGAGCGTTGTGTGGTGGTGGCGGACAGATGGAGCATGCAACCTCTTCCTTTTAAATTATGATCCTCTTCCTTAGTTATAGAGCAGCACACACAATCCTCCGTTTTTATCATGGAGCATGCACAGCACGTCCCCCTATCTCGTTTATTTAGCTCACATCCTTTAGTCAAAACAATGTTGCTTTCCTCCTTCCCCACGTTTGCTTGTTGATCCAAACGTATATCAACACGTGTGAGTCCTTTTATTATAGCGATTTGGGACAAATAAACATGACATATTCTAGCTCAGTGGTTGGTGTCTCTTAGACTGAACGTAAGGTCATGAGTTCGACCCCAGCTAAGAGCTACCTATTATATGTAACGTTTATTTTTGTTGCTTTTAAGAAGGCCCAGGCTAGCCTGCGTCGGGCAGACGCGTCGAGGCCCATTACAGCGGGCGAGGCAACGCTGGCGAAAATATTATCATGTACAGGATAAAACGTCTGTGGTGCACACAAAATTAGTACCACCTTGTAAAAAACAATAATAATATAAATCACCTAAGTGGGACGAAACCAAAAATATCACCTTGCTTTATTAGAGGTATAGATAGATATAGATTGCAGATTATCTATTACTAGCAAACATGCCCGTACGTTGTAATGGTAGATTTTTTTTTACTTCACATAAACACTCTCAAGACATAAGTAAATTTCTTGAAATCTTTCACAATGGCACATGAAAAACAACATGATAACCGCTTTTGCGCAAAAACATAGAGATGTGATAAGTTTTTAAGTATACTTAAGGTGTTTCTAGTTTATTAGATAATAAAAATATCTACCAAGTTGCAGGTATCTCTTTACACATTTGTTGTCGTTTCTCCTCGGTGATTTCCATATTTGCATTATGATGAAAATAACAAAGTACATTTTATTTTATTAATGATAGCATATGCATAAGAGCATTATTTTTGTCTTACTCATATATGTGTTTGCATTTGTAATCCAAGTGAAGTCTTAATTTGTTTGCAAACATATTAGACAGCTCCATCGAAAACAATCAATTTGTAAGAACATGCATACCAAATATTCTATGTTGCGATGCACGGGCATCTTTGCTAGTTCTTAAAAAAATCATTAAAAAAACAATTTAAAACAACGTATAAATCAAAGTTAAACCATTGGTTTACGAAAAGCTTGTATCAACAACATTGTATATTTTTTATACATGAGAAACATTTTCTATATACACGTTTAGTATTTTCCAATTTCATGGTCAACATTTTTAAAAACATATTTAGTTTTGATGTCTACTTTTTTATACACATTTTACATTTTTTGTATACATCAAGAACATTTTTTATATACACGTTTGACATTCTCCAAATGCATAATTAACATTTTAGAAAACACATATTTTTTTACGTCCACTTTGTTCCATATACTTTGTATATTTTTGTATACATTTTTATTATAGATCAGAAACATTTTCCTATGCACATTAAAATAAAATAATTGCAGGATCCACATTTTTCTAAAAATAAAGAAAAATTATAATATTTTTTTCATACGTGCTGTACTTTTTTAATATAATACTTTTTATTCAAGTTTGGCATTTCTTTAATGCATGATTAATATATTTTTTCATAGCTTGCATATAGATGTTTTTTATAATTAAAATATTCAAAGTATATCTAAATAAAGCCAGAAGATAAAAACCATAGTAAATGTAGAAAATTAGAGAAAAGAAGTGCTAAAGGCCACGCTGGGCCGGCCTAGTCGAGCAGCCGCCTGCCGGCACAAATAGAGAGAAGTAAATGAAAAAGGGGAGGAGATCAAGGGATTGAACCTTGGAGACCAAGGTGGTAGCGCAAACTCACAACCAGTTGGGATGCGCGTGCATTACTGATGCATTGAGGGATCGCTACTTATTGAGTAAAAAGGACGGGCCGACTTCAAAAGAAAAGAAAAACGAATCGTTTTTTTCACTTGCCGGTGGCATAGGGGTGTAATTCCTGCGAACTCTAGGGGCAAATTCCGCGACGGACGACCAAAAGCACTATTTGCTTTATTATTATTATTATTATTACTACTAGGACATATGCCCGTGCGTTGTAACGGGAAGGTAAAATTGACGATTGAAAATGCCTCAGACCAGATCGGAGGATGTCTTTGCATAGTCCGCGGCCTGTGCATGTTTTTTGTTCGCCATTGTCAATACGTCCATTCTATAAGTGTCTTGCGACATGCACACGTCCCGTCCATCTTTTTTCATGCACAATTCCTTCCATCCTTGCATTCCATAATAATTCCTTGTATCAATCCTCCCTTTAATATCCAGCAATTCCTTTTTGCATGCACAATTCCTTCCATCCTTATAATTCCTTGTATCAATCCTCCCTTTAATATCCAGCAATTTCTTTTTATAATGCATATAGAGACGCCATGCATCTCATTCCTTGAAATCATCCAATTTCCTTGCATCCCATAATAATCATCAAATCCCTCCATCCTTTTATAGCCCGCAATTTTCTTTCACAAGGCACATATGCTGATAAGCAACGTCATGCACCTTCTAGCCAGCTTGGTATCATGGCCACTCGCGGACATATTTAAACGGATCTGATTAAATATATGGGGCGAGGTGGGACTATTTTATTTCTTTATGCTATCGTGCATATATATAAATTTATAGATTGTTCCTCTGCAGTATTTACAGAACAGCTCTTTGGCCGATTGGCTAGAGTTTGTTGCCCTCGTGGGGTTGGTCGTGTGTTCGAGTCCCATAGTAGCCAGTTTGCTATTTTTTTCCTTTTTCCAGTGGATGCGCATGGCCCATGAAAAACAAAACTGAAAAAAAAAAACAAGGTACGACGTACGAAACTGGACGGGATGGACGGACGAAAATGGGACCAAATTTCGGTGGTAAGAAGCAATAGCCCCTTTATTAGTAGGTATATATTATTATTATTACAATTATTATTATAGGTAGAGATATCAATCAGACTCCTCAAAAAACAACAAACAGATCAAAAAAATCTCAGCACAGATGAGAATCAGAGGCAAAAAAATTTAACCCAACAATGATGGGAAGGCAACGAAGTGGTCAAAGGCGAGGCTATTGGACGGATCCAAAGCACAGGTGTTAGGAATAAGCCGTGACCGGTGGCGACCGGCGTGCGTGCGCCTAGTGCGGCCCAGTCACGGGCGTGTGTGTGTGTGCGTGTGTCCATGCGTGCGTGCGCACGACTGAGTGTTAGTTAGCGCAATAGGCGCAGGGGTGACCGCGTCAGGGCGATGGACCTAGCCGCGTTGTGCGCGTGCGTGCGCGCCGAGCGCGCAAGCTGCGGAGCGCGGGGCGTGGAGAACGTGGCGAGTGGGGGAGTGGGCACGGCGTGGCGTGTGTGTGCGCGCATAAGACCCCCCGAGCCCCTGTGTATCGCTGCGAGGTGGGATCGAGTTCGAGCTCGAGTGCAATAGAGAAAAGGCCGTCCGAGCGGCAGGGTGTTTGTGCGCCCGCAAAGTCTCTGTGTTCATCTTCCTCCCCTCCGATCCTGTCTCCAGCGATCGTCGTGGCGCCGCGGTTCCGTTTTTGCGCCAACAATTGGTATCAGAGCCAGGTTGCGAAGGTGATCGCCGATGGCCATGTCGCTTGTCCCGTACGGCGGAGGTGGCGATGCATTGGCGATGAACTACACATCCTGGGCGATCAAGGTGGAGGCAATCCTTGATGCCCTCCACCTTGATCGCCCAGGGGCTGTGGGGTGTGGTGGCGCCGGGGGAGGGTGCGGCGATCGACGCCGGCAAGAGCAAGACGGCGTGGGCGATGTTGCTCGGGGCGCTGTCGGAGGAGTTGTTGATGCAGGTGGCGGCGAAGCCCACGGCGCAGGAGGTATGGGACTCCCTCAAAGTGCGTTTCGTCGGCGCCGATCGAGTGAAGGCCGCGCGACTGGCGACGCTGCGTGGCGAGTTTGATCGTCTCCGGATGGNNGACGGCGACGAGCTCGACGTGTACGCCGGCAAGGTCCACGGGATGGCGGCGAGGTACGCGGTGCCAGGGGCGACCCTCGACGATGCAGCCATGGTGAAGAAGCTGCTCGACACTGTGCCGGACAGGCTGTACGTCGCGGTGGCCGGCATCGAGCAGTTCTGCAATGTGGAGGAGATGGCGTTCGACGAAGCTCTTGGGGCGCCTGAAAGTGTTCGAGGAGCGAACATGGCGGCGCACGCAGGCCGGCGGCGAGCGGACGGGCGGGCAGCAGCTAATGCTCACGGAGGCACAGTGGGCGGCGCGCCAGCGGCAGAAGAACGGTAGCTTCGACGAAGACGGGGAGGCAAGCACGGCGTCGGGTGGCGGCAAGAAGAGGCACGGCCGCTGCTACAACTGCGGGCAGTGCGGCCACTTCAAGCGCGACTGTCCGAAGGCTCGGCAGGGCGTGGCAGCAACAGAGCAGGGCAGTGGGCCGCGTCGCCACTTGCGTTTTCTCAATTAGCCACTTAAAAAGGATCGCGGGTTGAATACCAAAAAAGACAGGGTTCTTCTTATAAAGACGAAACATTTTTCTTAAATTAGCCACTTAAATAAAGGACTGCAGGTTCAATTATTGAAAAGTAGAGGGATGTTTTTATAATCGCGAAAGCGTATTACGACGGTGGGAAAAAGCGTATTACAACGGTGAGCGGGAAGAAGCAATCCATGCTTTATTATTAGGTAGATTATTATTATTATTATTATAGGTAGAGATATCAATCAGACTCCTCAAAAAACAATAAACAAATCAAGAAAAATCTCAGATGAGAATCAGAGGCAAAAAAATTTAACCCAACAATGATGGGAAGGCAACGAAGAGGTCAAAGGCGAGGCTATTGGACGGATCCAAAGCATGGGTGTTAGGAATAAGCCGTGACCGGTGGCGACCGGCGTGCGTGCGCCTGGTGCGGCTCGGTCACGGGTGTGTGTGTGTGCGTGTCTGTGCGTCCGTGTGCACGGGTGAGTGTTAGTTAGCGCAATAGGCACATGGGTGACCACGTCAGGGCGCTGGACTGATGTCTACTACGCAACTT
>CBMN010066820.1:0-15634 GCA_000582825.1 Hordeum pubiflorum
ACACATTCTAAACTCATTCATGTTTGGGAACAACTTCCCTACTTCAATAACATGATTTTCTTTATCATAGACATTTAGAAGCTCATCATCATGTGCATCATCTACATCATCTGGAGCATCTTTCATCAGTTGTTCATCTACATCTTCACATGCATCTTTGTTAGCATCACTAGGCAAAGTCGATTTATCACTCTCTTCCTTATCTTGATCATCTATTGGAATGCCAAAAAAATTGGCCATCTCTGTGTCAGCCATTGGTGCAATGACCAAATCANTAGTGTCTTCTAATTCCACTGAATTCCAATCAACCGAAATAGCCCTTGCAGCATCACAGCCCTCTTCTGCATCTGCATCAGCCACCTCTATTACTGTCACCTCACCCATACACATGGATGCTATCTTTCTTTGTGAAGCCCAATCATCATCTACCATCTGTGGAGCCAACTTTGACGGCACATATCCAACCTTAGAATCCGATTTCAGCTCAACGGGCTCCGCGTGAAAGGTAGTCCGTTTGCTTACCCAACCGTCTTGCCGATCGATTTCATCAACCATCTCTTCACCATTCTCAATTCTCACATAAGCACCCTTCCAATTATCAAACCGTAACAATGCTACCTCTTGCTCTGGACCCCAAAAATGCTCTCCCTAATTTTCTCGACCACATTCTTCACGACCCTTTCTTCCATGCTCTGCATTTCTTGTGGATCAATCTCTGCAAATTCAACCTCCCATTTCACAATTGTATCTCTCTCTATGTCCTGCACGCTACCACCAACTAGCTTCGCCTTAGATGGAAAGAATTCACCAGTGAATTCAAATGTCCAAGCACCATTGCCCCTGCTTGTCAATGGCGGGCAGTGTGAGGTAGCGGAAGTAGACAAGGCACACATCGCAGGGCCCCACATCGCATGGGTTGGAAAGGGTGCACATTACCTAGTCTCCGGCGGCTCCATCTAGTTCGGGTAGTCCAACGCCACCGCCGCCACCGCCGCCACCCACCCCCCAAGTCTGGATCCCGTCGAAAACAAAGGCCACCCCACTTGGTCATATCTAATTCGAGACGGAAGATAACGTAGGGTGCCGAATACACTCACCACATACGCCACCGCAGCTGCGAACGAAAGCTCCGCCGCCGCCGCCGCCGCTGCCGAGAACGAAGACGGGAGCAGGGGAGCAGGACGGGTTCAGTCATAGGGGTGGAAACGTTAACATCTGCCAAGTGGGACCCATCATCAGTTGCACTGATCAGTTTAACCCCTGCTTTAACATAACCGTACTACATGTTGATGACCGTTCCCCTCGTTTTAACCACCTGGTCACATATGGGCTATTATTGCCATCTAAAACGATGCACCAGAGCTATTTGCATGAACGACGTCGCTTTTCTTTCCAATTCACGTCAAATACGTCGAACAGGAGCTATTGAAGGTATGCTTCTAGAAAGAAAATCGCTTTCCATCCTAAGCGAAGTGAGATTAACAAGATTACTAATTTCAATAGGTATGGAGCCCGAAATTTGGTTTGACCCAAGCGATAAATCTTCTAGCCTCCTGGAAAGATTAACAATTGATATAGGTAGGCTCCCATTTAGAGCATTCCCTTCCAAGGGCAACTTTGTCAGCTGGGTGCAATTTGCTAGCTAGAGACGCATGTAAGAAATGACCAGTCATGTGCTTCTAGCAAGTTCATTCTTAAATCCAACCGACGCAAGTTTGCCGAAGAACCGAGAGATGGCACAGAGCCATGTAACAAGTTGTTTGAAAGATCAAGTGTTTGGAGATTTGACATGTTGGACTGCAGACTGCAGTCCACAGTCTTTGTTTCAGTCTGGAAGATCAAGTGATGCTCGTCTGAATGAAAACGCGTGTGGACTGCAGACTGCGACTAGGTAGAGCTGTAGTGTGGGTGCAGATGACTGCCAACAGCTTGACATGCTTGGTTAATTGAATGGGACAAGATGGTAACACGGTGGTTCAGACAGCCGAATCTCATCCATTTCAGCATGGCAGATTGGGGATCTGCTGCAGGACTTACCGGGCACGAGCACTACTCACTCGTCTTCCATGCGCCGGGGGGAGCGGCGGAGCTCACCGTAGCAGCGAGGGTGAGGTGCTGGACGCCGGGAAGGAAGGCAGCGGAGAGTCGGCAGAGACTCCGGATGAAGATCCGACTTCTGAGGTCGCACCGAAACTCTTGCATATGGACGATTTGGCGAGGATCAAGGCGTTGAGCTCTTTCGCGAGGATCGCGGGGGAGTCAAAGTTGGATCTCTTAAGGTGTTTTCCACAAGATAATGTTAGCACATGATTCTTTGAGGCCGAGACAGAAGAGTCATTCGATATGGACAATTTCCCTTCAACAAGTGCCAGTCAGTTTGATTGTACTTGAGCCTCGCCAAACTGCTTTGGGCCTAGGCGCGCTGGTGTCCGGCTCCGACGATGTCCCCTGATGCTGTTTTTATCTTGCCCTTACCCCCAGTTCTAGTGCTCCTTTTTCCGTTTTCTTTTTTCTTTGTTTTGAGGTTTTCACTCGGTTTTCCTTGATTAGCCGAGAATGTTAGGTTTTTGGGTACGGTTTTCCTTATAAATTGGACCAACTCTCTTCTTCTTAATGAAATGCAGGACCCCTCTGCCCCTCTCGAGGTGTTCTCGAAAAAAAAAAGTTCTGCATATGTTACAGTGCACGGTCTTCTCTCTGCAACTAAGTCTAACAAACCACAACCATATGAATTGTATCAGTTCCGAAAGAAAGTTAACACTTGGATTGTCTGAAGTTAATTTTCATCAAGAACCAAAAATCATTCTCATAAATATGAGGCAATGTGCACAACACACAATTATTAATACAACGTTTTCCCAAACTTGCAAATGCACACATATGTACTGCAATATACTTATTTGAATACGCAGATAAATAACTGGGATCCCATGAACTCAGTTTCTAAAATGTCATGTCTAATGGAATGCAGATACTAGTTTCCCAACATAGGGACCTCCAACACTGAACATGTACTCTTTCTAGGAATTCAATATTTCGATAACTAGAGTGTTGATGATTTTCCCACACTAAAATGTGATCTGCACAACCAATTTTTACAGCAAAGATATTCACGCCTCATACTCTTATTCAGGAACGTGTAGATCTCTGCAGGTTAATCAGCAGAACTCAAAGAATGCATCTTTGATAGACAGAATTCTGGCACAAACTTCTCCCATTCCCGGTCGATCTTTAGGCGATTCGATGGAACACAGGAGGGCAACTTCAACCAAGTGTACCATATATCTCCGCATAAACACTCTGTCACACCCATGCTGCTGCTCGTGGGACAAATGGGGATCCAAAATCTCTCCGAGTCTGCCTGGAAACGCTGAGCTAACAAGCTTGTGCAGGCTCAGGCCACCGGTGAACATCACATCCGTCGGTCGCCTACCGGTGAGCATTTCCAGAAGCAAGACCCCGAAACCGTAGACATCACACCCTGTTGAAACTTTGTGTCCCATACAATACTCTGTAAAAGCATTTACGGCATTGTTAATACAAGAGAAGAAAACAATAATAGATACTCAAAACAAAGTTGAACTCACCGGGTGCGACATATCCTATTGTTCCTTCCACACCAACCAAGTCTTCTGGGCTACCAGGAGTTGAAGAGAGAAACCTTGCTGACCCAAAATCACCAACTCTTGCTGTCATGTCGTAGTCCAAAAGAACGTTCCCTGGCTTCAAATCGCAGTGTATTAGAGGAGGCGTCAGCTGGTTGTGCATATAATCCAGAGCCAACGCGACGTCCATCGCTATTCTTAACCTCTGGCCCAAGCTCAATACTCTCTTGGGGCTATTGTGGTGTAGCTTCCTGTGCAACCACATGTCCAGGCTTCCGTTGGCCATGAAGTCGAAAACTATAGCTTTGAACTCATTGTTCTCTAGGTCCACTGTCGAGCATACAGTGACAGCTTTGACAAGATTGCGGTGACGGGTGTTTCGCAGCACCTCGCACTCGGTAACAAAGCTGTCACGTGCACCATTCTCCTCAAGACGGAATAACTTGATGGCGACCAGGTCCGTGTCAAACTCAAACCTTCCAATGTAGATCGAACCGGTGCGACTTGAGCTGATCTTATTAACCGGAGAGAACCAGTTGGTAGCTTTAACGATGTCACCATAAGAAATCTTCTTCATTGTCTCCTTGTAGCATGGAGCTGCTTGTGCTTGCCTTCTCCTCAGAAGAGTGATGACAAAGCATAGAAAGGAGAGCAAGGCAATAGCAATAGGAGGAATTATTTTCACCAATGGGAGTGCAGTCTTCCTCTCAACAGCTGATGCGATGGGGCAAAGTGGAAACTGGAATAAGGTGGTGGTCGCATTTGCACAAAGCTCTTCATTGCCATCCAAGTTTACCGCACTATGGTTCTGAAATATGCCACCAGTTGGAATCGGCCCTTCAAAGTAGTTCATAGACAGATCAAGCTGCTGCAAATAACGCATGTTTGTAAAGAACTCTGGAATTCTTCCAACAAGGGAGTTCAGGGAAAGATCAATCTGATCAATGGACTTCAGGTTGCTGAAAGATGGAGGTATGCTTCCATTAAGCATGTTATTTCTCAATCGGAGAGAAGATAGTTGGACACATTGGCCAAGTGAAAGTGGAACTTGACCAGACAATTCGTTGAAGGAAATATCGAGTTGGAGAAGTTGAAGCAATGCACCAATTTGTACCGGTATTGATCCTGTAAGGTGGTTGTTTGACAAATCCAAACCGATGAGGGTAGTGTTATTTATGAGTTCAGTTGGTATTGGTCCCTCAAGTCTGTTAAAAGATAAATTTAGCATATCCAGTTGCTTGCAATATCCTAAAGTTGCTGGGATGTTCCCACTCAAGTCATTGCTGTCTAGAGAAAGCTTGTTCAGCCGAGAAAGATTACCTATTGTAGATGGGATCTTACCAGAAAATTTGTTCCCTGATAGGTCTAGGACAACTAGCCCGTCTAGGTTCGCGATAACAGAGGGAATAACCCCAGAAAGGAAATTTTGTTCCATGGCAAGCATTTGGAGATTTCGAAGGTTAAAAGTCTCAACTGGTATTGTGCCTACGATTTGATTCCTTCCAAGGTTTAAAAGCAGTAAACTTCTAGAAAGATTTCCAACAGACCTAGGGAGACTTCCATTCAGAACATTTCCACTCATTTCCAACATTTCTAGCTGTGCACAGTTTGTCAGAGAGACAAGGAATTCCCAACCTTCAGCTTGTAGGAAGTTATTTTCTAAATTTAGAACGCGCAAGTCAGATAAAGATCCTAGAGATGGGACTGGTCCAACTAGGGAGTTATGTCCAAGATCAATCCGTTGGAGGTACGATGCGTTTGCAAGTGATGATGGAATTAAACCCTTGAATTCGTTACCTGACATGGACAACCGTTCAAGGTTTGGTAATGTGTTTCCAATGCCAGGAGGCATTGATCCAGTAAGTTTATTTTGGGTTAAACCAAGGTAAATGAGTGATGAAATGTTACAAAGTTTGGCCGAGAGATGCCCTGACAAGGAGTTGTTAGCTAAACTCAACACACTAAGTTTCTGAATAAGACTCAGAGTTTCTGGAATCGCTCCTGATAAATTGTTTGTGTCAAGACGTATCTCTATGAGAGAAGAAACATTTCCCAGTGATGAAGGTATGCTTCCAGAAAGGTCGTTAGATGAAAGGTCAAGAATTTGGAGTGTTGACTTCTTATCGAACTCTGGAATTGGGCCGACAAGGAAGTTTGATGAGAGATCGACATTTTTAAGAGATCTGCTAGTGCCTAGTGATCTAGGAATGATACCTATAAGGCTGTTCACTGAAAGGATCACAAACTGTAGTTGTTGAAGTGTGCCTAACTCCTCTGGAATGCCTCCAGAGAAGCCATTATATGAAAGGTCTACCAGTTCTAGTGATGTAAGGTTAGCTAAAGGAGATAAGTGACCAGTAAGGCTTGCAGAGCTTAAGTTGAGTGAGACCACACGAGGTGGAAGAGTTGTACCGCAAGCGACCCCTGTCCATCTGCAGAAGCTGATCGAGGTGCTCCATGAAATCAAGGCACCCTGGGGATCGGTGATGCCGCACTTGAAGGAGAGGAGGGCCTGCAGGTCGACCTCGGACCCGTTGCTGACGGATTTTGCGACGGTGCTCGAAGACATGAAGATGAGAAGGTGGGTGAAGAGAATGAGGATGCCATGTGGAGAAAGAGAGCGGAGAGTTCCTGGAGGTGCCATGTCTAATGCAGTGCATCTTGTCTTGCGCACATTCCTTCGCTATATGTGTCCCTCAGAGTAGACTTGGTGTTGACTGGCTTGTAAGTTGTAACCTCCATCACAGACCAACACCCCAGCGGTAGAACAACATGTGGATGGGAATCGACAGGATAACGTGACAAAGACGTGGAAAGAAAAGGTCTGCAAAGACTGGTCCATCCATGAAGTTGATCCAACACTTGTTACTTTGCTAGGTGTGCTACTGCCAGCTTGGGCCGAGAGACTGGGAGAGGGTTTCATTTTCAGGGCCTACAACACATTTACTTCAGATAGCTCAAGAATCAAACTGTGCCCATCGACACAGCTCTGCAGTTTTGCAGGTAGAGAGGAGGAACACAGAAGGATAAGGGGGATACAATTTGCCTTCCTTCTCCTGATGAAAAGAAACAAAATGATCGTTGTGATGATAGAAGGGGCTGGCTCATGCTAATATCCAAGTTGTTGGAGATTGTTAAGCAAAGTCGGATCTTGATTTTGTCAAGAAGATGGGCAGGGCATTCCAACAAGCATCTGATGTGCAGCAACAGCTCCGTTGGTATGGCAACATGCTCTGCTTGAGATGTGGTGGACTGGACTGGACTCTGTGTGGTTGGACTGACGGACGAAGAGGAAGGGAGTACGCATGCTTACACGGTGGCGACCGACCTCGATTTTTGGCGTCTTGGCGGCCTCCACCAACAAGAGAAACAGAGGCATGGCGAAGGTGAAAGCAGGCCCAAGCGAAGGTCTAGCACGGTGATGGGAGGGGCGAGAGTTCTCTGCCGGATGCCCCTTCACAAACTTCTCCTGCGCTGCTCTGCTCGCCGGTATATCATGTGCATGGTGGATATACCACTCTCGGGACGGAGTTCATTTGCGGTCATTGAACTTGTTTCGTTAGCACACTTTGATCATTGTACAATAAAAATGTTGATTTACGACCAAAGACTCAAAGAGCAGCGTTCAGCCAGAAGTGGATATGGGGCGTATAATGACAGAATGAAAATTCTGTTTCCGTGGTTTTCAGCCAGAAAACGTTGGGGTCTGTTTTCACAGGAAACTTTTCGAGTGACTAACGATGATCCTGACTCGCTGCTGGTTAACTTCGCCGTCCTGTCTACCATTGTCACTGGTTGCCAATCGCATGACTAATTTTACCAAATTGTTGTAATTTTAAGAAGCCAAACAGTTGTTGCGACTCTGGCAATAAGGCGAAAATAAAATCCAAGCTAGTAACACCTTTGGTGAGGAGGGAACAAACAAATAAATAGCATACCATATAGACCTAACCGTAACAATTTTCTGCTCCGATTAATGACGCTTCACTAATAAAAAAAATGGACAGATCACAAGAACTGAGAAGAAACCATGACAATCTTTGGAGCAAGAAGGCAACAAAGTGGCACTAGAACTCTGAAGCCAGGAGGCGGCTCCCAGCAAAATGGAACGAGGGCTCAGTTGACCAGCGACCAGAGCTTGTGATGTCTGATGCCCTACAACCAAAGGTAAGGAGTGCAGATATCAGTTTAACTGGCTCCTAGATATATGCACTCCAAGATCCCAAGTATTCATAACAGGCAAATATGGGTCCTTTATCAACTAAGATGAATTAAAACGGCTATACCATAACCATCTCTAACCCAAGAGAAATTCACATTTCCTTGATGTTACAGATAAATACATGATGAAAGCATCTGATCAAGCAAAAAGCTCACAAAAGTAGACATGGCAGAAAAACTAAGAGGAACTCTAATAGCAAGTTAAGTCAGCCATGCACTGTGAGAGCTTGACGTTTCTTCTACCTTTCAACCAATTGAATTCTGCTCAACATGTCACGGGGATTAAGAGTTGATGACAATAGAGCAGGTGATGAAATAACTCTGTGTTTTTGTCTGTGCATTTCCTGCTTCAGCAGGGTGACATAAGCTACAGTAGTGGACTGGTGAATATACCTATTAGATCTAATTCTGCTACTTTAGTGTAGAAGCATAGCACATATACTCGACCAGCTATTTACTTGGCTGTTAGGACATCATGTATAGAATCTAGAGTCATTCACTTTAGTGTATAAACACTGTTTCAGTAAAATGCTAGAAATGCAATATCTTAAGTATATTTCCCAACTGATATCAAATACTCCCAGTGCGTAAGATGTACCCACTATACTTACACACTTGATACTCCCATTGTAATATAAAATTTGAGTATTTCTCAAACCCATAGAGTGGATCTTATACTACTCAATTTATAATCAATTATTTTGTCACTCCACAGAAGATATAATATATCCATTTGGAAAAAAGTGCATCTCTTCTTCTTCCTACCCTGCTTCCTAAATTCTTCTTACCCTTGTCATGGATGCTTACATCCAAGAAGCACTAACATGTCTTGCCTTTTTTGCACAACCTCACAAACAGCCTGTGAACAACCCTAGCTCTACGATCTCCAAACAAATAGATCTAGAGTCAGAAGCCACACCTCCACCAAGTATTACAAGGGTATTTTCTAGGGACTACATCAAACATGTCACACAAAAGAGCAATCTAAAATTTACAAGGAATTTTTCACATATAGCACAAAATGCATTCTAGATAAACTTCCTGAAATTAGTTGCAATTCCCAGGTCTGAATATAGCATAAAGTGTACGCAAAAGACCTACTTGCCCATCATACCAACACTGGCTAACTGAAATCTGCTTAAACTTTTATCGAACTGGACCTTAAAATTAAAGATGGCTGCAACAGTTACAACAGCTTGTCATATAATTGTTCGGGGAAAGCACATTTCTGGAGTTCTTCCAACGTGTATTGCAGGCATACCTATATTAAATATTCAGAGCATGCAACATCAACTGATTTGACTTATGCCTTACATTTCAATAAAACACCAAACAATCGGTAGTAATAAAACTGAACGATCACCAGGAAATTCTTCACTTATTCCCATTAAGTCGACATGTCACAGACTACTACAGCATTTGTATTGAAAGTAGGGTGCCGACCCTTCTGAGGCATTGCGTCGAACACCTGACGCGCGGGCGGGCAGGCAGGCAAAAGCAAACAAATCGAAGCATCACCGGGGCGGGGGGTGGAACTAACCGGAGGCCACTACTGCCCGGCTCCTTCCGGCGCGGCGGCCGGCTTGGGAGGCGGGGCGTGCGAGACGACGAGCGGCGGCCTGAGCGCGCGGCGCTGCTCGTCGGCCTGCTTCCGCGCGTTGTACATCTCCTCGGTCTCGACGACGACGAGGCGCTTGACCTGGGTGAGCATCCCCAGGAGGGAGGGCGTGGTGCGGTGCTCGACGGTGCGGTGGCAGCGGCGGAGGCGCATGGCCTCCAGGGTGCGGCGGTGGAGCTTGCGCGTCCCCGGCAGCCCGCGCACCAGCGTGATGTACAGCCGCGGGCTCCACGCCACCGGCACCTTCGACTTGAACGCGTTGAACGCGCTCCCGCTCATCTCTCCGGCTCTGGCTCTGGCTCTGCTCCTCCGTGTGGTGCGATCTGCTCCGGCGGCCGGAACCCTAGACCTCTGCTCTGTTCTGTTCCCTTTTGCCGGAATGGGAGGCAGTTGGGCTGGTCAGCTCGGATTTAGCGAGAAATGGCTGTTACTCTTAGATGGGCTGTAAGAAGGCCGAGCAAAATAAAGTAGAAATATTTGGGCCGAGTCCGCAGATTATTGCACGAGCGGCACAATATAACAAGCCCAAAATATTTTCCCTGTCCAATACCGTCGCAAAAATTCTGCTAATGAATAAATATCGTCAGCTACTAGTACCCAACATGCCTTAACAACTGCCCGGGATTTGCAAACCATGTCAAATGCACATGCAAATTTTTCACAAAAAAAGAAAAAACATATGCACAAGACACGATAGTTCTCGTCTTCAAGTATATATTTAGTGATGCTTAAAAAGAAGGAGATATTTGATCTTCATATGTGAATATATACATGAATTCTAGGGGCCTACTCAGAAGAAAGTTAGAGCGGGCACACGATTTTTTAGTAAGTGCATAGAATTGAAATACTCCATGGTAATTTTTCATACCAAAATTCTCACTGGGTTTTCTTGGAGGAATTTTAAGGCGCATTGGCCTACCAAGTGTTATGGGGTTGCTACAAGAAAATTGAACTAGCTAGATTAATAAGATCCAACATAAAAGGGTCATTATCAGTAGTAGCCCCAAATTCCATATAAAGCTTTGTTTGACTGCTAGGAGAGAAAACATTAGGGCGCAAAACAATAAAGGCTTTTCTTTCTAGGTGTACATGAGATTCCCCAGACTTCACGGGGCAAGTCACTCTTTTCTGGTATTTTTAGTGTTGTTCTTTCGCAACAATCCATCTCATGCAAAATAGTTCACAAAATAAACAAAGAAATCCACATTAAAGATTACCCAAAAACAATAACATTAAGAAAATAAAATAATTAATATTAAATTAAAAAAATCTTGGGGGGCAAATCTGAACATTATAAATTTTAATTAGACTTCAGAAAATCATGAGTAATAGGAAAACTATAAATAATTGTTAAATACACCATGACATGCTAAAACATACAACATATAGATGAAAAATGTTACAAAGGTAAGACATCATCACATAATATAAAGATCCAAAAAAAGGGATATGACATGATTAATTGTATCCTCAAGGCCGCCTGGTGGACGCTCCCTTCCTGGAGACAACGACACAAACCACAGGCTGCTCCTCCCTGCCGATGGACCAGGTTGTAGCCCAAGCACCAGTTAGTCGGCGACATACACAAGAAGAGGTCGTTCTCCGTCAACTTGCGCAATCGGTATAAATAAAAAATCGGTTATGAAATTTCGAAGTATTTTAAAAATTGGTTAGTCAAAATGCCAACCGAGAAAGGCACTAAAAATTGCTTGTCAACATAATTTTAAGGGTCGTCTTTCGAACGATATGCAATCGTCTCTTAACTCCTCAGGGACCTGCTTCCTGTGTATACAGACAACAATCTCCAAACCTCTCTGAGGGCACTAGACGCACATACACATAGTGGCACGTTGGTGTGGTTTTCCAAGCGAGTGATTGGGTCGTCCTGGCTCACATGCGACCACGTGAGGTACCTTGGCTAGGTCATTGGCGACGTGGGCACCCGGAGTAGTCAGCTTTGTTCTGCTAGTTCATAGTACTTTGGGTTTTTTCGATTAACATGTATAAAACTGAACATGATGAATGTAATTCGGTTAACATTTGAAAGCCAAATTTTTCTATAACGGTGAGAAAAACAGAAAAGTCGATTTTTTGGTTTCGGCATCAATTTGATCTTCGGTTATAGATTTTTATGCCCTATGCCCACCTAGAGTTATCTGCCACAGATGCCACGGACGGGTAGGGCTTATCAAGTGATGTGAAGATTGTGTTGTGATGCTCTTTGAGATCCGGTTTGGATAGCAAAGATTTCTGTGTCTTTACCCCAAGGTGTGATTCTGAGTTATCGAACCCACGAGCACATGTGCATTATGAAAAAGATTCTGACAAGTCATTGCTGACGAATTAAGTTACAGTTTAACAACAGGACCTTTACAACCTTTTGGGTATACACACAAGCATTAAAAATAGGCATTGGTATGAGGGCTTACTCTCATAGCCGTATATTTGTGCTCGAGATCTTAATGATATTAATTTGTGCTCTCAAAGACAACCGTTTTGATGTGCTTGAGACGCAAAAATATGAGGATGTGTCCAAAGTACGTCTTGATCGATGCACGACCTGTTTCAAGAGTCTTGACCAACAGATGATCCTTACCGTCGTGCGGGGTTACCTCGGTTATTAAGAGTAAATATCCAGAAAAAAACATTGGGCGTTTAGGACTACACCTTATTCGTCAACAAGGAATAGCTTTCTGCTACCATACTGACCCCTTCTCTCACTGTCATTCGGGATAGCGTTCCACGTCATCCCCGTTCTTTACCTTCTCCTTGATCGATCTACGGGATCTGGGGTACCCGCACTGCCTTAGATCGAGAACAGGATAAGAGATAATTCCATTGCAATCGGACACATACAAATAAGATCCAATATATAAAATCATTTCAACGATCCTTCCACAAATACATCGGGTTGCAATGCGGTGCCTCAACCCATTGCCTTATCGAATTATTCACACATGACGATCGGATCGCAAGATAAACTCATTGAAAAAAATATAAGGATGAATGATTGATTGATACATGTCTTACAATAGTGGCCGAATGCGATACACCGATTACAAGTATGACTGGGTTGGAGATGGATGACCATGGCAATGATGGAGAAGGCGGCTATGGAGATGAGATGGGGGCAGTGGCTATGGATAATCGGCAGGAGCAGCGACGGCAATGTTCGACGATAAAATCATATTGCTTGTGATTTTTCTATTCCTAGGTTTGAACATTTTTTATTGAGAAGTAAATAAAATTTCTCACGAACTTGCTAGGTTGGCTAGAGTTTCTTCGACTTGTGATTGGTTTGAGGAGTCTGTGATCGAATTGTACCCATCCTCATTAACGATGTAACTGTTATTTCCAATGAATAAAGCTTTGTGTTTTTCAAAAAAAGAGTAAAAAGGCAAAAGGAGAAGTGAATACTTTCATTAAGATGAGAGTACCTACTGAACACTGGGGAGGTTAGCTAGTGCATAGGGATGCTTGGGTTACATCTGGAATTACGCTCTGCATGCGACTGTTTTTTTTTTTTTTTTGGTCTACGAATGCCAAACCAGGGACTACATAATATTTTTATGATGTCATCAGCTAATCATCAAAGAATCGAATCAATAGAGTAATCCTTTGGACAGGACTTGCTGTTGCATAATATACAGTACTAGTGCTGATCGATCATAGACTAAATCAAATGCTGACGGCCGGCAACAGTCTCAAATCATATGTGGAAAGGTCAGAGGTCAATGCAAACAGCATTTGTGAAAGGGATTGCAAAAACACTGTCCCTGTCGCTGCAACAACCACAAGGTTCTTCTCTCCTCGTTCCTTAATTTGGAACTGGGTATATTGGTGACACCCACAACAATAATGCCAATGCAAACATGCATGGTTTCGCACAAAATTTCACAAATAGGTCTGCTCATTTTCCTATGCCACTTGTCTTAGATTTAAGTGAGTGTTTTATTCAGACGTTTCCTCATTCTATGGGTCAACTAAAACCGTTGATATATCTTCATGCTCCACGGATCCAAGATCAGATGACCCCCAATTGTATCACTTAGCTCTCATAATTGAAGTACATCAGCCTTTGAGGATCTCGTAATATCTCGACTTGATATGAGAGGTCTGATGCATCTTGATTTATTAGATTGCCATGGTATACGTGAACTCCCAATATCATCTGCACAGCTGAAGCAGCTTGTGCATCTGGATTTACTGCATGAGGTGTGTTTGGTGAGCTGCATTCGTTGCTGTGTATAAGCCCTGGCCAGATGCCTTGACTCTTGCTCCAAGTCAGAGGATCAACCATGCAGAAATGAAAATGGGAAGGCAAAATACACATTCTAATATACAGAAATGTAATTAAAGCACGTACCTGACTATATAAGTGTGTTGTGTAACTAGCTAGTCATCATGTTGTTGGCAAATTGGCATGAATGGGTTCATGCATATGATTTATTGAGCCGGGCCGGTCTCTTTCGAAGATTAGAGTTGGCCAACAACTACGGTATGTGTATTGGTAGCGTAGTCGATGTGTATAAGCCCTGCCCAGATGCCTGGACTCTTTCTCCAAGTCAGAAGATCAACCTTGCAGAAAATGAAAATGGAAAGGCAAAACTATACACAACTGCAATTAAAGGACATACCTGACTATAAGTATGTTGTGTAACTAGCTAGTTTGCAACTTGGAACGAACGGGTTCATGCATATCTGCTTGTCTTAGTCGGATCTCTTTCCAGCATTAGAGTTGGCCAACAACTACGGTATGTGTATAGGTAGAGTAGACTTGTCATCATGTTTTCTTTCATTTGTTCCAAGAGCTTGTGGCCGTTACTTAACTTCTTGATGCAATCTCAGTCTAACAAATTAGTTAAGCTTAAGTAAACACGGACATTATATATCATTTAAACAAGTATATAAACCAGTTCCCTTTGAAAATCGCCGGTGCCTAAGTTCGATGCTTCCAATATGCCAACGCATGTTGACCTGTTCGTAGGTACGGCCTTGCAAAAAATTGTGCATGTTCAGGCTGAATATGTATCGTTGGGATCTGACAACAACACCTCACCAAACTAAATTTGCTTAGGTGAAGGTGCCACTGATCATGAAATCTGGTAGTAAGACTTTTCTAAAACACACTCCTATGTAGGAGTGCATCGGTGCCACTGATCATGAAATTTTGGGCACTCAATACTGCTATTATTTGTAGCTCATTGCATCAGGACGATACAATTGCAATACAGTTTAACCTGTGGCATCTGCATGTAAGCATATTTGCTAACATGCACACAGCGAAAAGCCAGAATTATATGGTACGTTGGAGTTTTCTTGATTATTCTTGGGACACAAGGATAATAATCATATGCACACTATCGGTAGTGGTGCGTCAGTTTTCCCAGAGGACAAAAACTCTCAATGTTTTTTATCGACCAAAGACATCCAACTTCAACGGTTATAATTTTGTTGAGCCGGGGGCAAGCAACAGAAGAAGAGTATGTCGAAGCCAGTCTGAATCACTTCCGACATGATCTAATCACCGCACATTAGAAACCTGCCTACAACAGTGAGAAAAGTCTTAACAACCAAAGGCATCATGAAAAGAAGGAAGGCTAAAAAATGAGCCCGTTTTTTAACTATTAAAGCCCTAAACCAACTAGGAGAACATCGTCGAACAACTTACAACATAAAAGGAAAATTGATGATACCGGCTAGAGATATGACACAAAGAAGAAAATTGAAGATAGGACAAAAAAAAAGGAACGAGCAAAATAAATCCAGGCTGCAATCAAAATAAAGGCAACATGAACACACAAGGAAGATGCCTCATAGAGGAAAAGGAAACAAAGAGGCTTAGCATTGACATCTTCAGTTCTCCGCTGTCATTAGGCTGGTCATAGTGGGAAGTATCATGCATACGGTACTAGTGATCCTACATCAATAGTGCGCAGTATCATAGGTTGATTGATGACCTTATTTTGTATAGCATATAGCACCTTATTTAATACCAGTATATTCTCTTTTCTCATTAAGTAATAATATGGCATGTTAGCAATGTGCCTAGTTAGTATTACACAAGGCTAAGTAATATTGTGAGAGGTAAAAAATTATGACCAAATTAGATAAAACCATATGCACCGGTGTCCCCCTCGCCACCCGACTGTCGACAATGTGAGCCAAAGTTGTAGGAGATATGCCCTAG
>CBMN010066855.1:524-20688 GCA_000582825.1 Hordeum pubiflorum
TGTTTGCATGTGATAAATTCAGACCTTATATTGTTGATTCTAAAGTTACAATTCACACAGATCATGCTGCTATTAAATATCTTATGAAGAAGAAAGACACTAAGCCTAGATTGATTAGGTGGGTTCTTTTGCTACAAGAATTTGATTTGCATATTGTCTATATGAAAGGAGTTGAAAACCCTGTAGCAGATAATTTGCATAGAATGGAAAATGTCCTTGATGACCCACTACCTATTAATGATAGTTTTTCTGATGAGCAATTAGTTGTTATAAATGCTTCTACTTCTTGCAATAATCCTTGGTATGCAGCCATGCTAATTTCATTGTTGTTAAATATATGCCACCTAGTTATACCTACCAACAAAGATTTTTTTTGATTTAAGACATTACTTTTGGGATGATCCACATTTATATAAAGAAGAAGTAGATGGTATTATTAGGCATTGTGTACCTAAGCATGAGTAGGAACAAATCCTAAGGAAGTGTCATTCCGAGGCATATGGAGGACACTATGCGGAAGATAGAACTGAACACAAGGTATTACAATCCGTTTTTTATTGACCTACTCTCTTCAAAGATGCACGTAAGTCTGTCCTTTCTTGTAATGAATGTCAAAGAATTGATAATGTTGGTAGACGTCGAGAAATGCCTATGAATTATTCACTTGTTATCGAACCATTTGATATTTGTGGTTTTGATTATATGAGACATTTTTCTTCCTCCAACAGATACACTCATATTTTAGTTGATGTTGATTATGTTAATAAATGGGTGGAAGCTATTCAACTAGTAGTGTTTATCATCATACATCTATTAAAATGGTTAAAAAGTTATTTTTTCGAGGTTTGGAGTCTCTAGATATTTAATAACGTACTGTAAAATTCTCTTATTTTTGACCCGTTACTATTCTTTCTACTGTCTACCCGGTCATGGAGAGGAGGGGCTTGGCTCATTTTTTGTTCAGTCTTGCTAAATCTTAGTGGATTAAGACTTGATAAAGTTTCTGTCGATGCTATACCCGTCAGATCTTGCATTGAGATCCGTACATTTTTCCTTTTGAATTTTTTCTTTTTCTTTTTGCATGTTATGTCACTTGATTGAGAATTGATTAAATTTTAGTCAACTGAGATCTAACCAGATCCTTTTTTGTTTTATGTTTGCTTGTTATGGCTTATGGGCGTGCAAGAGAGCTGTGAGAGTCTTTTTGCCAACTGGAAATCACAAAATTACATTTTTCACAACGTAAATTTTTTTGAAATTTTTGTAAACACACACGCATGTATATTACGTATGTGCAAAATTTCATAACATTTTACTTTTACATGTGGTGTAAAAAAGGATGAATATGCACTTTTAAATGGGCCGTTTTTTGTTTGTTTTGGGGCCGGATATTTTGTACAGCCTACAAATTACATTTTTTCAAGACAAAATTTCATGGATCCATAGTGAATGCATACAAGTTTCCGCAGATTTTTTTCGATTTCTTTCTGAAACTTTTAAACATAGTTTTTGAACTTATCAAAAAAATGAGCACCATGGTGCTCGAGCACCATAAGTTTCCTCTCGTATGCGGCACATGTACACAACCCAATTGCTTAAAAATGCAGTTGCGTTGCATCGTCGTCTCGAGCGCACGCGCGCGAGCCGTCCAATGCTGATGGACGGCCCCGCGTCGAGTGGAACGCCCAAATGAGTCGACACACGTGGCGACATGGACGCCCCTCCCGACATGCACGTAGTGGTGGGCCCGAACAGTAATTTCAGGCAAAAACTGCCCCCTTCGACGCCCCATGTGTTCGAAATTTTGACGGTAAAAAGTGGGCGGCGTTGGATGCTGCAAAAGGTGGGGCCGTTGGTGGATGCGATGGCGGCGGGGTTGGGGGGCGTTGGCGCAAAGGCCGAAAGTGGGCGGCGATGGCGAAAAGGGTGTCGTGCTGGTTGGGGACAAGAATGGTCTATGTGCTATAGATGGACGGGGTAAGGGAGGACATTGCGGGTGTTTGCCGCATGTCCACGCGGACGCAATGGATGTGGTCGGACAATTAGGTCGTCGCATTGGAGTTGGTCTTACTATCTTAGAGGCGGTGGTAGGGTGTGCATGCGTTTATAGATATCTCTACTACTATAGTACAACAATATTTGAATCCGAATTAGCTATCCGCCAAGACCCGGGAGCGATTGCAAGCCATTGATTTCTTCCACAAGATGGATATCCACCATTTATCAGGACTTAACCCATTTGATCTAACGGCTGACGTTTCCTGGATTCGCTCGGTCCGGACACGCGCCAGAATGACTCTTCGACCTTCTGGAATCTGCGGTTTAAAAAGCAAAACCTTTCTGGAACTCGCACGGCACGCTCACGCATGTGCTGGTGCAGAAGTCTGCTACGGAGTATTTAAGATCTTCTCTAGCTGTTTTGAACTTCAAGGCTCAACCAGAGGCCTGGACTATTGGCAAACAACAACGACTGATTAAACAACGCATGATAGACAGTGTTTCCCTTAAACAACTAACCTTTCACAAGTCAACAGGTAAACCACTATCGCTTTTACAAATCAAAGCACTCAACGTTCTCATCCACCAGATTTCCGAACGCAGCAACCTTTCCCAAAATACAACAAACTGAACGATGAGCTTTGTTACATCTTCAAGAGGAATTTGAGGGCACCTTAAACGCCGACTCTTAAACCGTACACACCTTCCATTCTGTATCATTCCGTCGACCTGTCCAGACAAATCGGAAACAAACTAAAAGGTCTTTGCGGGCGTCCGGACCGCTGCTACGCCTACGTCTGACTGCACCAACGCGCGTTTTCGCTTGAAGCGAGCAGTGCGCATTCATGCCGCTCCGCTTCACATTGACGTCGGCCCATAGCAGACTTGACTGTCGCTGGCGTCGACATTGAAGCGGCTCGCCGGCGAAGGGCGCCGCCCACGCCGCTTCCCCGGTGCCCGTGTCAGTTTAATGCTGGGAAGAGACGTTTACTATACGAGACAAGACAGACATCTACCACACTTATTCAATGCCCGCTGCCCTTTCAACCGCCATTAAACAGGCCCGCAGGCTGAAAACCCAACTCTGGCGCCGCATTGACGCAATCGAACGCTTGGCCTCACCGGCATTCAATATTTACTAGTGACCACACTCGGCTCACGACACATCACAACTTAGCCGCTCCATATCTTCCTCCCGTGCACCACATCTTTCATGACCGCGAGCGGGAACACTCCGTGGGAGAGCCTCTCGACCCAGCAGAAGCACAGGTAGCCGCCCTTGCGGCCACCTGGCAGAGCCACCATGTCAGGCGAATAGATTTCGATCATCTCTGCGGAGGTCTCCCACGACGAAGGTGCATGCTTGCTTGACCATGGAGTAGGCACATGCGCACTGCAACGCCGTCATGGTCGAGAAGCAGCAGGCGCCCGCGCCAATGTCAGCGTTCCAGCAAGCGCAAGAGGAACAGTGCTACAACCTATTCCGCCTCGAGCAACACCGGCTCGCGGAGGGGGAGATATACGTCGAGCGAGGAAGCCATGGCGGCCATGGTCGCGGCGAACCCCAACTTTGTTGCGGAGCAGCATACGCTCTACAATGCCTACTATGCTCAAGCCGCCGCTCACAACGTACAAGCGGCTTAGCCGGACATGGAGGCGGTGTTGGCTGCGCAGCCGATCATGGATGAGAACGTCGTCAAACACCATCCGGCCGCGTCGGTAGGACGACGAGCATGCCGGGCCCTCCACTTCCATCACGGACAGGTCGCGGACTCCGATAAGGATGAGTAGTGCATGGAGGCGGCGGGGGCTCGAATCCCAAATGGGCCGGTTCATCTCCCATGTGCTACTCTGCCTTGACCGCTCCTTCACTTCGCGGGTTTTATCGCCGCCACTCATGTAAACGACAGATGGATGATCACCGGAAGGGAACAACAAAGACTTGGACAGCGGGCAACGTCGTAAACTAGGTTTAGGTCCGGTTCCCATTTTTAAGGAAAAAAATTGTCTAAAATGTAACGAATGTGCTTCGGTTTGTATGAAAATCATCCGGTTCGCATGTAAGTCCCATTTGTTTCAACCCAGCTTGAAATGTGCGATAGCTTTGGATGCCGTCTCCTACGTCCATGTTCGTATCTGGTGTCTTATTTGCAGGTATCTGGTGTCTTATTTGCAGGTCAGCGTTGAAGATGTCATAACACTCAAAAGCATACATGGTACTAGATTGAGTGTTGAGTGGATAATACGTGCACAGCACGTGCCTTCTGCTAGTAAGTGTATGTACATGTATATGAACATTGTACTTTGTTAAAAATAGTCACATTGTCCTATTTTTTTTGTTGGTATTTTGTGACCTCGCTTCCTCCCGCGACACACCGACTACCGTTGTCGTGTTCCACTCTTCCTTGATTGAGACCGCAACTTCACTTCATCGGTCTTATCGTCGGTGCTCATGGAGGCGGCGGATGAAGGATGACAAGGGCTTGGCCGCCGGCCCGCGCCATAGGATAGGTTTAGGGTCGGAATATTTTTTTTATTCTAAATGTTCGAAATGTAATGAAAATATGTCGTGTTTCGATGAGTGTCGTCTGGTTTATATGAAATTCGCCGTGTTTGCACGAATTTCGTTGAACTTCAATTAGTTGTTGAAATCTGTGCGGAACCGCGTTGCATGACCACGTTCGACATCAGTATCCGCGGACTGATCCCCAGGCCGTGGACAGACGGAACAAATTTACGGGTCTACGTTGATTCGCTGACTATCTCAAAGGTGAGGTAGGGTGTGCGTGCTCTTACACGTATGAGAACATTGAACTTTGTTAAAAAAGTGGCAGTGTCCTATTTATTTTTTGGTATTTTGTGACCTCGGTTACTCCTGCGACACACCGACTACCGCTGCCTTTGATGTGTACCCTCGTACAAAACAATGGAAGAAGGACAACCATGTAGGAGTACTTCGTGCATCGATTCCGTTGAATGCAATGCACCGCCACGTATATAAATGGACGCCCGTGCTAAGAAGTTAAAATTATCCGGTCGTCAACATGGCATCACTTGTACTCCTTGTGAGTAGCTCATGGCTCCTCTTCTGCTCTCTCTTCCTTGCTCCGGTGGCCGCCGATCAGCGGATATCGTACATTGTCCACATGGACAAGTCCGCCATGCCGCCAGCGCACTCCAACCACCGTGAGTGGTACTCCACCGTGCTAGCGTCTCTAGCCACAGCAGCAGCCGACTCACCGGGAGCTGCCAGCGGCGACCAGCCGCGGCTCGTCTACACCTACGACGAGGCGCTCCACGGCTTCGCGGCCACCCTCTCGGCCTCCGAGCTCCGCGCCCTGAGCCGCGTGCCGGGTTTCGTCTCGGCTTACCCGGACCGCCGCTCTGACATCACTCACGACACCACCCACTCCACGGAGTTCCTCCACCTCAGCCCGTTCGGTGGGCTGTGGCCGGCAACCAAGCTCGGCGAGGACGTCATTATCGGCATGATCGACACTGGGGTGTGGCCGGAGAGTGCGAGCTTCGATGACGCCGGCATGGCCCCCGTGCCGTCCAGGTGGCGCGGCACGTGCGAGCCGGGCGTGGCGTTCCCTGCCTCCCTGTGCAACCGGAAGCTCATCGGAGCGCGCTACTTCAACAGGGGTTTGGTCGCCGCGATCCCCGGCATCAAGATCAGCATGAACTCCACGCGCGACACCATAGGCCACGGCACGCACACATCGTCGACAGCCGGGGGCAGCCCCGTGCCATGCGCGTCCTTCTTCGGGTACGGGCTCGGCACAGCCCGTGGAGTTGCCCCGCGTGCTCATGTTGCCATGTACAAGGTCATCTGGGACGGGACCCGGTATGCGTCTGACGTGCTAGCCGGCATGGACGCGGCCATTGCGGACGGCGTCGACGTCATCTCCATCTCCATGGGCTTCGACGGCGTGCCGCTGTACGAGGACCCAGTGGCCATAGCTGCTTTCGCCGCCATGGAGCATGGTATCCTCGTGTCGGCTTCAGCGGGTAACGCCGGCCCACGCCCCGGCCTGTTGCACAACGGTATCCCATGGCTGCTCACCGTCGCGGCTGACACGGTGGACCGGACAATGTTCTCTGGCACCGTGTCCTATGGCAACACGACGCTAACCACCATAACAGGCTTCACGACGTATCCGGCGAACGCTTGGGTGGTGGGCACGAAGCTGGTGTACGACGACACCATCTCGGCGTGCAACTCGTCGGCGTCAATGGCAAATGTGACGACGAGCATAGTCGTGTGTCGTGACACCGGACGTGTCACTGAGCAGCTGAACACCGCGAACGAGGCCGGCGTCGCCGGTGCCATCTTCATCACGGACGTGCTGTCTTTCGAATTCGATGACACCATGCCACTCCCAGCCATTTTCATCAGCTTGAAAGATGCACCGGCGCTGCTCAGCTACATCAACTCCACCCTGATCCCAACGGCGACAATGAAGTTCCAGCAGACGATCCTTGGCACGCGGCCTGCGCCGGTGGTCACCGCGTACTCTTCTCGAGGCCCGTCCAAGAGTTACCCCGGCGTGCTCAAGCCGGACATACTAGCGCCGGGGGACAGCATACTCGCATCGTGGGCACCCGTATCTCCACTAGGGCTGATCGGCCAGACCTCGCTGGCCAGCGACTTCCTTGTCGCGTCCGGGACGTCCATGGCGTGCCCGCACGCCAGCGGCGTGGCAGCATTACTGCGGGCGGTGCACCCGGACTGGAGCCCTGCCATGATCAAATCGGCGATGATGACCACCGCGACCACCAACGACAACACGTTCCACCCGATCACCGACGCTGGCGCCGGCTTCGACGGCAACAACAACAGCACCGCGGCGAGCCCGCTGGCCATGGGTTCCGGCCAAGTCAACCCCAACTCGGCCATGGACCCGGGGCTGGTGTACGACGCGGGGCCGAAGGACTTCGTCGAGCTGCTATGCTCCACGAACTATACCAACGCCCAGATCGCGGCGATCACGAGGTCGTCGACGGCTTACAACTGTTCCTTCTCGTCCAACGACGTGAACTACCCGTCGTTCGTGGCGACCTTCGGCTTCAACGCCACCAGCGGGGAGATGCGGTTCAGCAGGACGGTGACCAGCGTCGGAGCGGGTCCGGCGACGTACCACGCGTCATGGGTTTCACCGAGCAACGTGGACGTGGACGTGACGCCGGCGACGCTAGAATTCAGTGGCGCGGGACAGAAGGTCTCGTTCGAGGTGGAAATCAAGCTCACCGCGCCTACTCCCGGAGGTGAAGCCGCCCACGGGGCCGTGTTGTGGACCGACACGAGTGGCAAGTACCGCGTGAGGACACCCTACGTTATCCTTTGATGCTCTCAAATGTTGGTCGGAATAACGTTTCATTTTGATATGTGGAGCATTGTGATTTGTGTTCAGTTCTCGTAGATACCCCGGTTTGGCACACTACGACGTTCCACACATAGGGCCGAAGCCAGGATTTGGATAAGGGGGGAGGGGGGTGAAGATATGATCGCGTAAAAGATAAAACATCACATATGTTAGGTCTCATATAATGTTGACATTTTCCTTCCTTAGTTCTTGCGCGTCATGACAAAAAAAATGTTTCGATATCGCTCGCATTGCTTCTTCCCTTTCACGTGGGTTGTGGCATTGTAGGATATTCATATCTTGGTTGGAATAACGTTTTATTTTGATTGGTTGACAGTATGGAGAAATGTGGTGTTGTGATTTGTGTTCACTTCTCATAGATATCCTAATTCGACACGGTACGATGTTCTGTACAGCGGTTGCTCCGTTCTCTGGGAATGACTAGAGGGCCCAGGACCCCAGGTCCACCCATAATTGAGGCAACCCTATACATCATCAAAGCCCTAGTAAAGTGTGGCAAATAATTTAATCTCCCTTCGAACGGGCTAGAAGAAATTTCATGCATCTGTGTCGATAGCTAGATGTAGCCGAATTTTCATGCAACAATACAATTCTAGTTTTTATTACTATGACCCATCTTATATTAATAAAAGTAAGGAATCCAACAGTTATTAGACAAAACTCTACACTGTACTCGCCACTAAGGTTGCCGACACATGTATATGACATGCCCTTAGATCGGATGGACTCTTCCACCGTTATGTGCCACCCACGCCTCTGCGTGTTTGTCCCTGACCTCTGGTTGCTGGAGATACTGGAGTTCCTGCCGGGGTTCCTCCTCGCCGGCGACGGGGAGCTCCGCCTCCTTGACTCGGAGGCGCATGTGGTGGAAACGCGGAGGTGGGGGGATGACGTGGCGCTGATCGAAGGTGAGAAGGTCCAGTTCCCGTGCCATGTTGCACGGGTAGGTGCGGTGCACGACCGAGCCGAGCCGCGACATGTTGCGAAGCCCGAGGTGGTTAATGGCGGAATGCGAGGGGGCACGCGTTATCCTCCGCTGCCCACCACCCCGAGCGTCATTATCCACCACTCCTCTTGCCTTCCCACTTCCTCCCCTTGCCTTCTCCGTCTCCAGATCCAGTCGAGGGGAACCGCAACAGTGAGAGGAGAGATGTCGAGGACGGAGGAACAGATCGAGGCGCTCGCCCATGGCGATGCTGAGTTGGAGGGGAGGCTCCAGGAGATCGATGGGTGGTTCCCTCGCGCCAAACAGCTCAACAACACGGCCTTCCTGGTGCGGGGGAAGATGAAGGACGAGGAGCTCCTCCGCTGCTTCCCAGGATACCTCCCCCAGCCGGCGATGGGCGTCGTTCTCTGGGCGATGCCGGAGGTAGAAGCACTAGATCCGGAGCAGCGGGTCAAGTGGAAGTTGTTCAAGTTTCGATACTGATTGGATCCGGGGAGGCAAGCGGTGCCGGTGCCAGCGGTGGTGATGGGACTCCCTGCTCCTGTATCCATGGAGATGCCGATCGAGATCAACGACGACGATGGCAGAGCGATGCTGACAACGCCTATCAGGAGGAGGAGGAGGACGAGGGTGGAGGTTACCTCCCTGCCACGATGCTCCCCTCGCTGCTCCCCACGGCTGATGGCCCTCGCCCGCCAACAGTAGAGACCTCTCATGCTGGCAATCGTTTCTGGATGTTGGCTAGAGAGGATTCCGACGATGAGGAAGAGGGTCTAGTTGTCGTCTTCAGGTACGATGGATGATCCCTCCAAATATTTTGCTACTACTGTAAATATGCGTGCACAGGTGGTGGGAGGGATGGCTAGGAAAAAATTGCGTAGATTGAGTAGGACTTCTTGAATTAAATATCCAGATTCTCCACAATTTTAGATCAATGTAGGGATTGAACATGATGGAGATTGTTCATGCCCTGATTCAAGCCCAATTGGGGTGATTTTTCCTGCTAATATTGTCAGAGAGGCTCTAAGGATGGGGAATTACCCACCTATTTCGAATATCTTCGATGAAAACTGCGTTGATTTTGGAGAAATTGAACTTCCCCATTCTCCTGTAGAGAAAATTGTTTCTAGAGATAAAATGGATAAAGTGGGACAGCAGGACACAACTGAAGTAGATAGAGTGGGCCTGCTAGGGTCAGTTGGGCTTGACCTGGAGATGGTGTTGGACTTTGAGCCAGACAATTTCAGTTGCCCGTGTGAGGCCCCTCCCATGTGTCACCCACTCCCTCCCGCCATTCCTATAAAACCCAATTCATGGGATTCAAGCCAGGAGAATCTAGCTACTCTAGGGTTTCCTTCCTCCCAGCCGCCACAGAGAGATATGAGTGGAGGAAATAGAGGGGGTTTCAATGGAGGCAGGTTCAACAGGGGAGGAGGGGGAAGGAATGGATTCGGAGATGCCAAGAGAAAGTTCCAAGGTAACAATTACAACCCTGACAGGTTCAAATACTCCTCCTCTAGATCTGATGAAGGATTTGACAATAGAACTGCGGGAATGGGAGACCGGTTTGGACAGTTTAAGAAGACTGATGGTGGTCGTGTGACTCAATATGATCAGCAAGTTTGGAAAGCCAAGGTGGGTCATCTAGAGATTGGTGGAAATTCTGTTAATAATTCAGGATTGGGCAATCAGGAAGGCACTACGACTGTGAGCAAAGGGGCTGATGGAGAAATGGTTGCCCCTCTTCAACAACAACAATTCCTGGGGGCTCTCCTTTCTCAACTGGCCCAGTCCATGAGTGCTGGAGGGGCTGGCAATTTACATACCTGAGTGGGTGGACAGGTGACAACAATGGGAACCCGATGGAAGATAAGAAAAGGAAGAACAATGATAGCAATCTGGATGGAGGTGGTGGCAGCAAAAATAGTGACTTTAGGAAAGCTGGCCAGAGAAGTGGTTCTAGCAACAGCTTTGGTGACCAGAAGGAAATGATAGAAATCCTAGGCAAGTGTGTAGCAAATGTAAAGAATCTGGACATAGTACTAAGGACTGCAGAATTGGACATTGTTTGGTGTGTGGGAGAGACAATCACATTACTGAAGATTGTACTTGGCTGAAGCAGATAAAACCAGTCCCCAAGTATGTTGGATATGCTGCCAAAGGACTTGGTGTTATGTTAGTTCAAAGTTTCAAAGATGTGCTCATGGCTGATCACATCAATCCACTTGCTATGGTTTAGATCTGGAAAAATTAATGAAACTAAATTTGTTAAGGCCTTTAGAGAAATGTTTAGTTGGGGATGGCAATGGAGAACTAAGGAAGCTGGAGACAGATGTTTTATGATGAGATTTACCAGTAAAGCTAAACTAATGGAGTTGGCCAAGTTCAAGGACTTTGATATGCTAGACACTGGTGTGGTAATTAGTCAAAGGATGGACCCTGGATCACCAGGCAGTAGGAAAACTTCATACAATGTGGATTAAGTTCAGTGAGGTGTCTGACTGTTTTAGACACTTTTTTGGTATGTGTGAGGTGTGTGCTGCTGTGGGGCCTGTTCTCGAGATTGATATGGACACTATTAACTTGGAAAGAGTTTGGGCCAAGTGTGGGGTGAGAGCCATTGAGAAAATCCCTGGACATGTTGAGATAACCGCCCCTGACTTACTGATGTTTAGAGTGAAAGTTGAACTTGATTCTGTTGTGGAAATGGGTTGGTACAAGGAGTAAAAACATAAAACAAAAATGGAGATGGGGATAGAAGATGAAGATCCTAGGAAAAAGTCCAGAGTGGAAGAAGCTGGAAAGAATAAAATTGCCCTTGGGAGTCTGACTCTGGCATAGGTGGAGGAAATTAAAAAAAAGAATGACAGCCTAAAAGAAACCTTGGAAACTGCCTTGGAAGATGCTATGAAAGAAATGGCCAATGATAGAAGTAGAATGCAGAGGGAGATGGACTTTATGTACAAGAAAATTCTGATGCTGGAAGAGGAAAAAATGAGGCAGACTGTGTTGTGGAGTAAAGAGGATAAAAGGATGATGGATTTAGAGGCTGATAAAAGGAAACTTGAAGAGTACTTGTCATCTTAGAAAGTGGTCGTGTAGCAATTGATCTTGGATGCTGCTAATAGAGAGGCGTATGACCTGGAATTAGCTAACATGGCGGTTGATGAAGAGTAGAAAGAGATTGAGGATGAGAACGACAAAGAAGAATCTGACAAACATGAAAAATACTATGAACCCACTGATTTTACTGCCAGCCAAGAGTCTGAGAACTTTGGAGAGAGGCTAGCTGCTATTCAAGGGGTGAGTGCAGAAGACATGACTGAGGAAGACAAGGAGGAAATGCTGAGAAGAAGTCCGAGACATAAAGGAAGGGAAGGTCAAAAAGTAGAGGATATGGCCAAGCTGAGAGCCGAGGAGAGAGATAATTATGGTGAGAAACCTAATCCTTTTGTTTCTAACCCTACTCTACTTCAAGTTACTTCCTTAATTGGTATTGATTTGGGGTGCTCCATTGATATGATAGAGAAAAATATTGATATCATTAGGAAAATGGAGGAAGCTAGAAGAGATTTCTACCTATAAAATATTGTTAACCAGGAGAAATCACAGTTGTGTGAAGGGACCCCAGTACATATTGAAACTGGGGATTCCATGATTGAAGAATTATGTTCAGACCTAGAAAATTCTGATGCTGACATTGAAGATGAACAATTCCAGAAATTAAAAGGAATGTTCTCTAATAAAAAAATTGCAAAAGATGTGCTCACCAGGGATTAACTGTGTGAAGCAATCTATTGTGACTGGGGTTCTCAAAAACAAAAGGAAAAGAAGGAAGAACCCCTAGAAAATTGTTTGTTTAACAATGAAAGTTTTTTTTGGAATGCAAGAGGCATTGGAAAAGACCCTAAGAAGAGATATATTAGGGAACTAATTTGGGAACATAAACTAGATTTTGTTGGAATTTTGGAAACTATCAAAAAAATCACAAAAAATGAATTGCATAATTTATGTAGTGGCAAGAATTTTGAATGGCACTGGAACACACCCAGAGGACTATCTGGGGGATTCTGGTGGGAATTAACAAAGACTATTTTGACATTGTTAATGTTGAACATGGGGAATATTTCCTTAGGGTGTTGGTGGTAGATAGGAAGAACAAATTTCATTGGAATCTAGTTGCAGTTTATGGTGATGCCCAAATTGAGAAAAAGCTAGCTTCTTAGCTGAACTGGCCAGGCTTTATCATGACAATCCCCTACCATGTTTAATGAGGGAGATTTTAATATCATCAGAAAAGAAACAGAGAAAAACAAACCAGTGAGCAACAAACACTGGAGTTTTCTGTTTAATGCCATCACTGAAAATGCTGGATTGAGAGAGCTTCCTTTGAATGGTAGAAATTTTACCCGGGCAAACAATATGCTGATCCCACATATGAAAAGTTAGATAGAGTATTGATGTGCCCTTTATGGGAGGAAAAATATCCATTGTGTGCTTCAATCTCTTGCAAGGGAAGTTTCTGATCATACTCCACTCTTGTTAGATTCCGGGGAACATAGCGGAGGTGAACCCATTTTTAGATATGAAAATGCATGGTTCCAGAGAGATGGGTTCCAAGATTTTGTGTAAGATTTGGAAAGGCAATTTCCTAGGGTCAAGCTTAGATAGATGGCAAAGTAGGATGAGAGTGATGAGGAACAAAATTAAGGGATGGAATAAAAATGTGGATGCTTGGTATAGAAAGATTAAAATTGAAATTATTCCAAAACTGGATGACATTGATAAAAATGCTGAGAGGGTGGGACTTACTGCTGCTGATAGGAAGGAGCAGAAAGATCTCAGGGGGCAGTTAGATAGGCTGTTGAAACAAGAAGAGATGAAGTCGCTCCAAAGATACAAAGACAAAGAAATCAAAGATGGAGAAGAAATACCAGATATTACCAAGCCAAAGTGAATGGAAGAAGAAGAAAAAATAGGATTACTTCACTAGAACAAGATGAGGGGGTTATTGAGGGGGAAGCTAATCTTATGAGATACATCTCTGAATTTTATTAAAAAAAATGGCCACCCTAAGGAAGCCTACATAACTTTGACTGGTCATGAATTCAAAAAAAAATATCTGGCTCTGATATAGAGGACCTTACCGCCCCCTTCTCCCTCAAGGAGATAAAGGAGGTGGTATTTGGGATGGAAAGAAATAAAAGCCCAGGCCCTGATGGCTTCCCAGATGATTTCTATCAGGATTTCTAGGAACTGGTGAAGGTGGATTGAAAGACTTAGTAGATGATTTTGCCAATGGCTTAATAGATATTTCTAGGCTAAACTATGGTATCATCATTCTAGTACCAAAGATTGCCGATGCCAAGCAAATCCAGAAATTTAGACCTATATGTCTTTTTAATGTAGTTTCAAGATAATCACCAAAGTTTTGATGAACAGTTTAACTAAATGTGTGTCTCATGTTATTTCTCCTAGCCAAAATGCTTTCATCAAGGGGAGATACATTATGGAAGGGGTGGTTGTGCTTCATGAGGCACTAAACTCCATCCGTAAAAAGAAACAAAGTGCCCTGGTGTTTAAGGTTGATTTTTAAAAAGCCTATGACAAGATTAAATGGCCCTTTTGTGATTCAGATGCTTAAAATGAAAAGTTTTCCTGACAAATGGTGCGATTGGGTCATGAAAACCATGAGGGGAGGACATGCAGGGATTAAAGTTAATGAAAAATAGGCCCTTATTTTCAAACATTTAAAGGGCTTAGGCAGGGAGATTCCCTCTCCCCTTTGTTGTTTGATGTTGCAGCTGATGCACTGGCTGTAATAATGAACAAAGCCAAGGATCAGGGTTTGATGAGGGGGGTCCTAGTGAAATCTTAAACAATGGTGTCAACATGCTACAATATGCAGATGATACTATTTTTCTTCTTGATGATGATATTAAAAGTGCTAGAAATCTGAAGTTGATACTATGCACATTTGAACAAATGTCAGGACTCAAAATTAATTTCCACAAAAGTGAGCTTATGCTTTTTGGGGAAGCTACCCATAAGCAAGTTGTTTATCAAGAGATCTTAACTTGCAAGATGGGGGAATGCCAATTAAATATTTGGGACTCCCTGTGTCCAAACATAGAATAAGAAATAAACACTGGGGATGTGGTTGAAAAAATGAAAAAATATGTGGATGTTGGCAAGGTAGATTGCTAGGGTCCATAGCAGGGAGAATTACCCTCGTTCAGTCCTGTTTGACTAATATGCCCATGTTCATGATGTCATTCTACCCAATCCCTTCTGGTATTATCAAGAAAGCTGATTTTTTATAGAGCTAGATTGGTATGGCAAGAGGATGAAAATGATAAGAAATACCATTTAGTGAACTGGAAACAATGTTGCACCCCTAAAGATTATGGAGGACTGGGAATCTTAAATCTGGATAACATGAATAAGGCTCTGCTAGCTAAATTGTTTTGGAAGCTGGAAACTGAAGAAGGTCTGAGGCAATCTATTATGTTGGGGAAATATGTCACAGATGTGTGTATCTCTAGAGCTAGGAAGAAACTAGGAGACTCCCAATTCTGGGCTGGTCTTCTTAAGGTAAAAGAATTGTTTTACAAATATGCCAAGAAAAAACTGGATGATAGTAAAAATACCAGATTTTGGGAAGATGTTTGGGTAGATGATAAAGCTCTTAGAGAAGAATATCCCAGACTTTATGATTTAAATTTTGATCATAATATTACAGTAGCTGAAGCTCTCCAGATGGGATGGAGAGGATTTAAGTTTAGAAGAACCCTACATGGAGATACATCAGAATTGTGGAAGGCCTTGAAAGAGAGACGTGAGAGTGTAGAAATGGGACATGGTAAAGACAAAGTTGAGTGGACTCTAAATGTTGATAAACAGTTTACTGTTAAATCTTTATATAGAGAATTGATAGTGGATAAGATTAAATTTCCTTAGAAATTCCTGTAGAAGATTAAGGTGCCTGCTAGAATCAAAATCTTTGCTTGGCTAGCTAATAGAAAATACATCCTGACTAGAGATTCTCTAGCTAAAAGAGGATGGAAATGAGAAAGAGATGTGTTTTTCTGTGGGAGAGATGAAACTGTTAAGCATCTATTTTTTACATGCTCTGCTTCTTCTCTCTTGTGGAACCTAGTCAAATGCGCCTTTAACTTGAATACCATCCCTACTTCCATGAATGACTGTATGGGAAGATGGGTTAGAACTTTTAATAAGAAATATAAGAATTTGGTCCTGATTGGGATTCTTGCCTTGCTTTGGTCTATTTGGAAAAATAGAAATGCTATTATCTTTGATAGGAAATTTATTAATGATCCAATGATTCTGATCAAAGTTACTTGTCACCGGATTGTGGCCTGGTCTATATTGCAGATAAAGGTCCCCAACAAAAAGTTGCTGGAGCTGAGAGCAAGGTTACTTGAACATGCAGCAAATGAGATATACACTTCTTCCCAGGCCTGGAGATTTGATGTGCCGCGTCTATAGGGTTGAAGTTTGATGTCTTTGCTGGATTTCTAGTAGTCTTCGCTAGGTTTGCTTTCGGTGATGTTTCTGCAACTTTTACCTCTTGTGTCCAGTGCTGCTTGTAGCTTCGCCGTTTCGTTGAACCGATGTTGGCGTTTGTGGGTGTGAGTATCCTCCCCGTCTGGGGGAGCTGGCCCTGAGATGATGTTCATGATGGGTAGTTCTCTCTAGATGTGGTTTTTTAGTAGTCTATTTTTATCTTTCTTAGTCTGTAGTTCGAACTTGGTTTCTAGTAAGGGAAATCGGAGGGGGAAGCCGGAAAGTGCTGTTCTACACCCGAGCTCAAATGAGCTCGGGTGAACAGTAAATCCGAAAAAATATTATTAAAATGTTCAAAAACATCTGAATTTTTTTTACAGCAAACTTTGACAAATGTTCAGCTTGCAAAATTTCAATAAGAAATCACATTTGTGGAAGTTGTGATAAAAAAAACAAAATTGGTGCTCCAAAATGTGTTCGGAAGTAGCATTTTCAGAGTTTCAATTTTGTTTTTTTTACCGCGACTTCCACAAATGTAATTTCATGATGAAATTTTCGTACATTTTTACATTTTTTTTCGAATTTACTGTTCACCCGAGCTCATTTGAGCTCAGGTGCAAAAACATCACGTCCGGGGGAAGCCCTTCTTTTGCACACAAAAAAGTACTCGCCACTCCGCTAGAGCTGCCTTTAAGGAAATACAGCGTATCTCTAAAGTTTCCTCATGTTCTATGTGTACTCCTAACCTCTGGAGGAAATATGGAATTCTGATCCCACCTATCTTCTAGCAAGCCCATGCCAAGAGATGATATTACAAGGGCACAAAATAAATCCATGCATTCGTTGTGAGCTATACCTAATTGGACATCCCAGCTGTTATGTACATCTTACAACTGTACAAAAAACTGTACATTACAACACAACGCCTCACACTACAAATGTCATGAAGGGCGGATTCCATTCACATAGAGGTCACTCCGTTGGTCTTGCACGTCTTTCGATTCTGTCTGCCTCGAAGCTTTTGCAGGGAGCGCCTTGTTGCTGTCATCGTCGCCCTCGTATGGTAGCACGATCACAGGGGCAGCATGTATCGACTCCCACCGCTCCTTCACGAAGCTTATGAATGCCGCCACCATTTCCCTCCGGAATTCTAGCTCCCTTGTGAATAGATCAAGGGTAGAGACGGCAAGAATGTATCTGAAAGGAACCACGAGAAGAACGGCAGAGGATGCTAGAAGAATGAGAGCAACCTGAGTAGTAACCTGTCAAACAGATCATGGACATATGTATAAACATAGATGTGAGCTGGTCTGCTTGTCTTTTGGTCAGTATTACCTTGAGCACTAACAAAATTTATTCAAGCATACCTCAGGTTGGCCTGCTAAAAAGATTGTGCGCATCTTCAGAAGAGAGACATTGAGGTGCTGCAGAGAATTTTCGACCGAGGCCATTGCCTCTTTAAGAGCTACGATCTTCTGGATTGTGTTGGAAGGTGGTTGATCCCGTATTGTCACTTCGCCAAAAGACCTACCCAGCCGACCTTGTTCTCTCAGCCCTTTCAGGGCAAGCATGGAAAGGGCCATTGCCATCAAGGTAAACGGGAATATATAAAAGAGCATGTTCCTACAAATCATAATAAGAGTCTCGGATGTTATAACTATGCATATGCATGCTTCGTTGTATAATCTTGGATGCCATCGATCCATAGTTGGAAAAATAAATAACAAACAGGCAAAGGAAACAGAAAATGGTACAACATGACTCATGAGCAAGCCATGCTATCAATTCTTTGGACTAGATTTTGACCCATATAAATATAAATACCCAATTGCCTCAAATATAGTTCCACCTGCAGCGGTGTACTTCGAAAATTGTCTCTATAGGAAAATGTGCCAACTAGCAAAAAATTCTTCTCTAAAGATATTGAAAGGGCCATCTATTACCTTGTAGAACCCCATAATAGGACAATTATGCAAAGATGGTATACAACTTTGTCACAGTATCATCCTATAGTACGCCAATACGACAAACTGGTAAGATAATTTGCAATTCACCTTCTTGTATAGAAGTGCATTGGTGTGCATTCTTTTGCATCCCTATCTCCTAAGACTACAAATTAAACCAGCTCTGCCAGCAAAATGTAAAATGTGATCACTGCTTGACTAAGGAAAATCATCTCCTACCGCAGACCTCTCCTGACCTCTTCCAAAGGCACACACAAAATCCTCAGTAACTCAAAATTCAACTCATTAGAGCAAACTGGCTTACCTGAAAATAACGGTATAAGCTAACAGTAGAAAACAAATGGTTGAACGGGGATTCTCCCAGCGTTTAAGTTTGTTGAATTTTTCAGCCATTATTGCGAAGGGAAGTACAAGTTCCTGACCCAGAAAATAAGAGAGATGTTACAATGATTTACCATAATACACATATACTGAGACATGGATTTGCTGGCCAGGGTGCAGAGAGCCTTGCTTTCTCAATGAAAGTTAATATTTGAGGAAAGAAGAAGAGGAATCTGATTTTGAAAATAAGCATAGAATTGGAACTACGTACTAGGCAATCATGTATAACATATCTACTAGATATATATCATAGTAAGGAGCTTGACTGGAGAAACCATTTTACCTTGAAGAGGTCAATATTGCTTGGAATACCTTCGACCGTAGCAGCAACAATTGTAGCATGTGTCTTGTCAACTACTTTGCTCTTCTCTTTACAGATAACCATCGCTTTCTCTACAAGATTTTTATCAGCTACAACTAAGGATTTACTTAGTATTACACCATGCTTGACTGAAGAGCCTTTCCAAAAACTGACTGAATGGCTCGATGCCCAGCTTGGAGACGTCATCCACTTGCCCAAGTACACACTACCGTCTATTTCGAAAACCTGTGAGCGACCACTAGATGAGCCTTCTGAATGTTTATGCCTTTGAAGTGATCTTTCATTTGCCACTTTCGAGTTTGTAATCAGTGACCCACCCCAGAACCTCACTGCTAGAGTCTGGAGAACAACATCACCAAAAGGTGCACCCGATAGGTAGGAGAACTGTACTAACTTAGCTGGGTCCTCATGTAATCTACGTATGAATTGCAGAGATTGAAGCCTTGCAATACTGTTTGTTGCACTACTAACAGCTCTTTTCTTGCCTTTGTGGGCACCATATACATGATGAATGGTTGGATCATCATCGCTTGGTCCATATTCACGAATGAACTTATAAACAGAAATAATTTCATTGATGAACGCAAGCCATACATCTCGTCTCATCTCTCCGCCAAAATCAACAAACTCTAATGTCCAATCATTTGACCTGTACACAATTAATTAGTTAGCACAAGATCACTGTAGCTGTGTTTTATGACTAAGATCAAGTAGCACGGACAATATGCTTCTGTCTACAGTACAAGTGTGCAGCCATAAAGCCATAGATGATAGATGCAAGTGCAAGTGCTTAAGATGATTGCTCTCCTAGGGAAATGCTAACAAATAATGAATCGAGTCATGGAAACTAGTAATAGGACCTCCCGAGTAATGTGGTACTTCTCACCGGATTAACGAATTACATGTAGCATGTTTGCCATACATACACATTACTACAACTTATGAACACTAGGAATGGTCAGGCAGGTTAAATGGCTAATATTATGTACTGTTGTTATGCTTGCACCCAAACAACCTGGCAGTAATCAACGACCTGGGTGTTCTACTATCAAATTGCAGATAGCAGTGAAAAAACATGTGCGCACAGGAAATGGACATCCTAGGGAGTTATCGGTCATACTCATAGTTCAAAAAAGCGCTAGGCGTTAATTGTGCGTTTTGCCACCGCCTTGCGCTTTTCTGACCAAAGTGTATGCTTATGCGCAATTATGCGCAGATTAATCGCAGTTATGCGTTAGGCGTTTTGCTATCGCCTAGAGCCTAGGCGCACTTAAGCGCTCGCTTACGCGCGCCTTTTTTAACCATGGTCATACTTACACTGAACCAGATGAAACAGATACAGCAGAGTCAAATAACCTGGACCCAAATGGTCCAACCTTTGCTTTTTCAATCCTTGAATTATGATCTGTAAGGTCAAGCCTCAATGGTTTCTTCATACCTGCCAGTCCAATGGCCTGCCAATATCAATGTAAAAGTGAAGTCGTCAGGCCAAAGGTCAATCATAGTTTGTGAAGTTTCAAAATGGCATTCAGTAGATTTGTTACACAGGACAAAGAAACATAAATGACATGACTGAAAAATCTTTTCCTTTCTTCTTCTTCTCTTATATATGAATTATATATATATTTTTTTTTTTTTT
>CBMN010066894.1:0-11085 GCA_000582825.1 Hordeum pubiflorum
ATTTGGGAATCAGTCTGTTCAAGCGAGGATATCGTGGCGGCGACGGCATCCTTGTGGTGGACTTGTGTCCTCGGGCTCCGCCGTTGCAACGGCATCTGTTCTAGTGTTGGCGCGGAGCTTGGGAGGTAGTCCAAGAGCAGATGCACATTGTGGTCTGCATCGACGACATCTGAAAGACGGAACGTGTGCTGAGTTCGTGGTTGATGGATGGCAGGTATGGTTTCCTCCTCGGCGTCTTAGTAGTGGTGTGGTGTCAGATCTGGAGTACGATGTTGTGTCCGCGGTGTTGCCCAGCGTCAATGGCTTTTATCTTTGGTGGGCCACCTTGGAGGTCTGCAAAGCTGCATATCAACGATGGAATCGCATGGAGTTCGGATGAGGAGGTGATCCGTCATTTTTTTCTTTAGTGGCTGACGTGATAGCGTCGGAGGCAGGTGACGGAAGTTGGTGTCAAGCTCAGCGATATTTTGCTATCTTTTAAGTTTTGTCATGTCAGTCTATACGTGACTTGTAATTTGATCTTCATGATATGAATGAGACACGTATTACCATGCAAAAAAAGTCTAAATGATTTAGTCGCCGCTAATCACTGATTTAGCCAAGGTTAATTTCGTCCTAATGTGCATAATTATGTGCCTTGATCACCGTACCGAAAATAATACACCTTACATAAAGGAATGGAGGGAGTATTTTTTAGACGGGTGATAGGCGCCGGTCGACCGGTCCAAAATTTCAGTCGGTCGCCACCCATGTGTCAGATCAACCCATGTTGTCTCTCTTCTTCGTACGACGAGCTCACGTAGAAAAGAAATCCTCCCCTAGCCCCTATGTCTTCTCCCACTACATGCGCATGGGGAGAAGGGGGTGTGGCGAGCTCCGGCAAGAAACAGTAGTTGTACGACCCTTGACCCTACTGTCTTCCTGCTCGCAACATCACCCAGGGCTGTCGGTTGTAGCATTTCTTGCCACCGATTGTAACATCCACCATTGTCGGTTCCAGCAAATCTCTGTGTACAGTGCCCCCATCGCAACAAAACCACTCGCTGGTTCCAACATAATCGGGTGCTAGATGTAGCATCCTTCACCGCCGGTTGCAACATCCATCATCGCTGGTTCCAGCAAATCATCACTTGTTGTTGCCCCATTGAAGCAAAATCATTTGCCGGTTCTAGCAAAATCAAATGCTAGTTCCAGCAAAAAGCGCTGCCATTGAGGATCCCACCAAAATCGATAGCCGGTTCCACCAAAAATTTGTGTCGGTGCCAGATAAAAAAACAGCGGTTGTAGCATCCATGCCGCTCGCTGCCCCCATTGTAGCATCCATGACCGGCGGTTGTACCAATCATGGCGAGCAGTTGTAGCACCCTCGTGACCCTGCTTGTAGCGTGGTCGATGGATAGCATGGTGGGTTGGCGTTGTGCCCGGCTAACCTTGCAATCCCCATCAGCCGGAAACGCAGCAGCGCGGGCCTCGTGCCATGGAACTAGACAGCCATGGCATCGACTATGACGGCTACACCTTGGCCCCTTCGCTACTGGCAAGAGAATGTGTGTGAGAGAGATGCGGTGTTGAGTGCGAGCGAGGAGACGTTCGGGGCTTCTAGGAGGAGGGAGAAATTGAGTGAGAGAGAGAATGAGTGGATGAGAACGAAACAGAAAAGATAAAGATGCGCGTGGAAAGGATGTGCATGGGTCCATGGGCAACACGACATGCCAGGGCGCGGCCGGTAGAGCGTTTCGCCGGTCCGCCGATTTTAAACATTTTCCTATTTTTAAGTGCTTGTCAAGTTCACATGATGTGAAATAATTATGTGTCACATCTAAGATGTCATCATCTTGTCTTTTTCTTCCTTTTCCAACCTCCCCACCCCACCTCATTTGTTATTTATCGGTTAAAATTAACGACTTTATTTACTGCCATCGAGCCGCGGTCATTTGGTGCACAGGTCCTCAAATAGAGACCTAACACATACCCCTCGCACAATAAGTCTTGTGTATGGGTTGGCCCATTTTTTGGTTTCTTCCCAACCAGTCTTGAAAGGTTTTAGAACTTCCTTGAGTTGGGTTTTTTCTTTGTTCTTTTTGTTTTACAATTTTCTATTCCTTTTTTATTTTAATTTTTTATTCATTTTGACAACATCTTTCAAATTTGTAAACATTTTTTGCATTCGCGATTTTTTTTCAAAATTCTCAAAATTTATTAATTTTGCAAACATCTTTGAAATTATGTACATTTTTATACTCATCAACACTTCTTAAGAATTTCGTAGCATTTTTTTTGTTTTAATGAACAAATTTTGGAATAGAAGAACATTTTACGAATTTTTAATAATCGTTAATCTTCTTAGAACCGGTGATTTTTTATATTTAGGGAAACAAATTGAAATTCTTTAACATTTATTGAATTTTGTGAACATTTTTTTAAAAATTCTGATTATTTTTGATTCAACAATATTTTGTTCAAATTCATGAACATTTTTTTAAAATGAGGAATATTTTTGAATATGTGAACATTTTTTGAATGCGCGAAAATTTTATGATTTCCCGAACATTGTTTTGAATTCACAAACATTATATGTTTTGTTGAACATTTTTCAAAATTCACAATTTTCTTGAATTTTCGTACCCTCTTGAAATCTTGAATTTTTAAAAAAGAGAAAAAGCAGGTGTCATCCCGCTCCGCACGTGTGCCAGCCCAAACGGGCGCAGGTGGGGGGGGGGTGCGCTTTTCGTTTCTTCGTGCCATACAGATCGCCAAATTAGACAATTTCTACGTTGGTTCGGCTTTTGGCTTTTCCCTTCTTTTTTGGTCTGCAAGATCGCCTATTTTGTCTTTTAAAACATTGATTGTTCCTGGTTCTTGAACTACTGTTCTATTTTGGCTCGGCCGTTTCTCTTTACTTCTCTACATATTTTTTACCTATTTCTATTTTTATCTTCATTATGTGTTTTATGTAAATCTATTTATGTACATACGGTGTACATTTTCCAAACACAGTGAACATTTTTTTAATATGCTAAAAATGTCATAATATATGATGAAACAAATTAATTATATGGTGTATATTTTTCAAATATATGGCGGTTTTATTTTGTCATAACCTTCAAATATACGGCGTTTTTATTTTTGTCATAACCCAGTGAACCGTTTCTTAAACCAGGTGAACATTTTCTAGATGTACGTTGATGTGTTTTGTAATATACGTTAAACATATTTTCAGTAGTAGTTAAATGCATTTTCTGTTCATTTTGCTTAAAAAAGTCTATTAGTCGAAATATGAGTGCAACATGGTATCTATTTTTTTTCCTTTGACATTTACCTTTTACAATTCTTCTCATGTCAGCATTTTCTTAGAACAATGGATGCCCAAACAATCAACGCACGAATGAAACAGTAAATAAACAAAATACCAAACTGAAATAGTCAGCTAAACACAGCCAGGAAAACGAAGGAACACACGCTAGAAACATAAATACAATGTACGAAACAGGAAAAAGTAGTAAAAAAAGTTAACGAGCCACAAAATAGTCAGCCTGTTGGTAACCTCCTTAGCGAAGGCAGGTCAATTTGACGCCAACAGATGTTAACAAGGAGCTCTCCAAAAAAAATGACATCATCCTTTTTTAAGAAAAAAAGTACTAAAAAGATCCAGAATCGCTCCTTTGCTTGTGAAGCGAAGCTACAGGAAAAATGCAAACAAAATCGCTATGCGTATAAAATGTCACGCCCAATTGCGAATCAACTCTCGAACTTGCAGAAAAAGGGTCAAGGCATGGTTGCATGTCGATGATGAAGTTGCAACTCAGACAAAAAAGAGCCGAGTATAATTGCTATTTACGAGTAAATGATGGACTTCCAACTAAGAAAAAAAATTCAAGCCCAAATGCGAGTTAAAGGAGGAACTGGGTAAAAGGTGTATAATGGGCCAGTTGCATGTCGATGGTGGACTTGCAACTAGGATAAAGAAAGAAGTTGGCGCTAGTTCAAAATGATGGTTGACTTGCAACTAGGAAAAAGTCAACCTTATTTGCCAGTCAATGGTGTACTTGCAACTCACGAAAAAAAGTTGAGCCCGGTTGCCAGTCAAAATGTGAACTTGCAAACGGGAGCAAAAAAGGATCAAAGAGCCTAGTTGCATGTGAATGATGGACTTGTAACTAGGACAACAAAAGGTCAGCCCAGTTGTGAGTCGATGATGGATTTGCATCTAGATTAAAAAAGGGCCGAGACCAGTTGCAAGTCTATGGTGGACTTGCAGTTGGGTCAAAAAAATGCCGGTCCAGTTAGGTGCAAAGGGTGGACTTCCAAATGGGGCAAATGCCGGTCCCCAGTTAAATGTGAACGAATGGACTTGCAACTAAGAATAAAAAAACAACCAGGCCTAGTTGCAAGTCGTTGCCTGACTTGCAACTGCGGCAAAAAGGGACCAAAATACCAGTTGAGTTGATGGTAGTATTTCAACTGGAATAAAAAAAGGGCAGGCCCAGTTGCCAATCGATGCTTGAATTGGAACTAGGACGAAAAAATGCATCCCCTATTTGCGAGTCAACTGAGGCAAAAAAAAGTCAGGCCTGTTGCAAGTCGAGGACGAACCAGTAACTAATGAAAAGGAGTGAGACCCAGTTTCTATACAAAAAAAATATCAAGCTCAGTTGAGAGTCAAGGGTGGACTTGTAACTGGGGACAATAAAAATATTGGGCCTAGTTGCCAGTCAGGGAAGGATATGGAACTGCGGCAAAAAAGGATCAAGGGCTCAATTGCATGTAAATAGTGGACTTGCAACTCGGATAAAAAATAGGGCATGGCACAATTGCGAGTCGTTGGTTGACTTGCCATTGCGGCAAAAAGAAGATCAAGAGCCCAATTATGATTTGTTGGTTGTCTTGCAACTGAGATAAGAAAATGGTGGGCCCAGTTCCGAGGCGATGTTTGACTTTTATAACTAGGATTAAAAAAATTCAGTCCCTAGTTGTGCCTCAATGATGGACTTGTAACTGAGGCAGAAGATAAAGTCTGTCCCAATTAGAAGTTAAGGGTGGACTTGCAACTAATGCAAAAAAGAATTCCGCCCAGTTGTGATACACAAAGAAATATCGAGGCCAATTGTCAGTTAGGGATGACTTGCATCTGTAGAAAGAAAGAAAGTTAGGCCCAGTCATAAGTTCATAATAGACTTGCAACTGAAGGAAAAATGGTTGGTCATAGTCAAAAAGTAGGGGTGGAGTTGCAGCCGTGGCAAAGTAAAGGTTGCACAAAAAAGATTAAATAAATGTGTCGACCTTAATAAAAGACAAAGGGCAAACGAATAGAGAAGGAATGGGGAGAGGCAAAGCAGACGCATAATGGACGTGATAAATGATGTACGGAATAGAGCATATCGTCTCTTTCGCTTCTACAAACCATGCCAATAACAAATGAAAAAAAAACATGAAAATTGAGTGGAAACAACAAAACAGAGGCCGGACAAAAAATGAGATTAGCAAAACGAGCTGACAAGGCCGAACAAAAAATGAGCTTAACAAAAACAAGCCGACAACAGGACATTGCAACGGGGTCGCACGCGACAAAATAAAGTGGGATCAAGTTTGCGCAAAAGATTACAAAAAATAGATTGAATAGACCACAACTTATATGAGACATTGTTAAAGGTTCAAATATTTTTTAAATGGTCATGAATTTTAAAGAATAATAATTTCGAAAATTTATTTACAAACTAAAAATTCATGGATTTTAACAAGTGTTCGCACACTTGGAAAAGTGTCCATAAATAATAATAAAAGGAAAGAAAAAAATAAAAAATAAAAATAAAAATAAAAATGCCTATCTCAACCTGCAACCTTTCATAGAAAAATACCTATCTCAACATGCAACCATGCATGAAAAATGATTTAGCTATTTCCTATAATGCTACTTATATTGGATAAATGTTTTACAACTCTACAATAATGAAATACAAAAAATACTATGACTCTAAATATTCATGTTCCATATAAGATAATCTCATTAAAATATATTGTAATACATACTTGTAGCAACTTGCGAGGTATCCTTTCAAGTTCACTATAAATCATAGACTTTCTTATATAGTGAATAATGCATGTGCTAGACATACATGAGTGTTTTTGTGTAGTTCCCACAAAAATATATTTCATCATGAAAATTTACAAAAATTTAGTGTACATCTTAGCGTACATGTGTATTTTTAAAAAATAAAATTGAAACATCAAAATCTGTATTTTAATTTTCGATGTTTTCAAAAACCGGGCTCCAGCGGAGCAAGAAATTCTCAGTTTTCTTATACTTCTTGTCAACAAGTAATAAATGTAAGAGGTGAAATTACTCATATTGTGCGCCCTATCAAATATAACGTAAGTACACTGAACGCAATTTTTTTTGTGTGTGCGCACTTAACTTGACATTGTTCTTATGCATGTATGGAATAAATGAAAAAAAAAGTCCCGAAAAAGGGGAATGTTTTTTCTTTTCCTGAGCGAACCCTAGACCCTCTGTCTTCCGCAACCCCTTCGGGACCAGAAAGAGATCTCCCCAACTGAGGACAGGGAGCAAACGGAACGAAGCGCAGGTAGGGAATACAGATCTCGACGGTGGCGACAAAAATCGCCTCGGGAGGAAACAAAACCCTAACGAGAGGGAAAAAGACGCATAGTTGAGAGAGCTCCTGTGCGCATTTAACTTGACATCGTTCTTATGCATGTATAGAATAAACGAAAAAAAAACTCCCGAAAAAAGGGAATGTTTTTTCTTTTCGTTCGGGCCTTACTTGAAGGCTTCAAACCTTAAGAAAGAAAAGACCTCACCTCGAAGGGCTGAATGGGCTGGAAGGGAGCATCATGGGCTTCGTGACAAGTATGTTGGGCTGGACGTCTATTCAGCTTTGGGGCCCCATATATATTCACCTCCTTAGGGCTTTTCGTTGCTGAACCAACCAGTAAAACGGTTCTTCTCAAAAAAAAAAAAAAACCCAGAAAAACGGTCATCTTCTCCAATTCGCCCCTTTCCCTGCTCCACCGCGCGCGTTGTTTTCTCCGGGCAAGCTCGCCGGCGTGCCTTCTCCAACTCAGCTGCACCTCGTCGCAGCGTGAGAAAAATGGACCCTCCGCATGCCCGATTCCAGGTTCCTGCCTGCTTTCTTTCTCCTCAACTAACTAAACACCTCTCGAAGACGATGCTTTCTTGAAAATCTTTGATGATTCTTGATCTTGAGTTCTTGCCGGCGGCGATGGCCGGTGGTGTCGTTTGCTTGCTTCTTCTCTTTTGGTTTCCCTCTCTTATCTGGACTTCGAATTGTTCCCCGTTAGCTCGCCACTGTTTCTTGGTCCTAAACTAACTAAACACGTTTGGAAGATGACGCTTTCTCGAAAATCCGGCGGTTCTTGATCTTGAATCTTGCCGGCGACGGTGGCCAGTGACGTTTTATGCTTATGTTTTAGTTTATCTCTCTCATCCGGACTTCTAATTGACGAGGATCCCCGTTACCACTGTTTCTTGCTTGTTGAAAATGTCGATGGTTCTTGATCTTGAATTCTCGCCGGCGATGATGGCCGGTGAAGTTTGCTGCTTCTCTTTCGGTTTCGCTCTCTTATTCTGTAGCGCGCCATCGTTTCTAACTTGGTTCGATTGATTCTTCAGGTTCGGATCGTGAGGAAGCTCGTCACTCTCGCATTGGACGTATCTCCAGAGCTCGCGGACGATCCCGACCTGCTTGAGCGGGCGGTGCTTCTGAAGGGTGTGAGGAGGCACACGAGCCCGAGCGATCTTGCCAACCTGTTCATCCCACTTGAGACGGACGCGGCAGTTCTCGTCCGTGATTGCGACGATACCGGCGACTGCGCCGGCCTGGTGGTGCTCGCCAACCCCGGCGACTGCGAAAAGGCCATCAAGACGAAGGTTCCACGCACGAGTACCATCAAGCTGCCGGACGGAGGAATTGATTATGATCCGGCCTCCGACGTGCTCTTCTACAGAGAGTGCCTAAGCGTCAGTTTTCGAGAAGGAGAGGTCGACAACCTCGAGCTCGAGGTGAGTAAAAGTTGCGCTCTTCGATTCCCGACAGATGTGATGCCAACTCCGGCAGTCTGCTCTCTGCTCTGCCGTTGGTTTCAAGTTTCAACTTTCACCAACCAATCAGTTTGGTTGTGGCACTTGCAGGAGAGAGCATTAGCCGGGCAGCGTCTCCTCGTTGCTGCCATCGACGATCACGTCACGAGGAGAGCGACGAACAGGGGTCTACTTCGTCCTCTAGTTCCAGTCGCCTACATTGAGGAGGATCCTTTTGTCCACCTGCGCTGCCTCTTCATCAGAGCGCCGAGGATCTCGGGAGGTGCCGGCGGGGTGAGCAGATTGGACGCGAAGCTGGGGGGCAGAGGAGGAGTCTGCGCCACGGTCGCCTGCCAGGCGAGGTCGATCGCCCTCTTGGTGTACGACGACTCAGACACTGCCGAAGCTGTGGCCAGGAGCTTGGTCAACAGCTTCCCGAGCACGAGCAGTGTCCAGCTCTATGACTCGTCCATGTTCCCGTTCGCCTGTGTCACTGCTAGAGCAGCTGCAGCTGCCGGAGAGGAGCTAGGGCTAGGAGGTATGATACCCCCCTTCTTTACTCGGCCAGAGTACATGGGGCGCATTGTTCAGTTGCGAGGACTCGACACCCTGCACTGCGATGCCCGTGATATCGCCAGCTCCATCCATGGCCAGAACGACAGCGACTTGCAGGCCTTGATCGTCTACAGGCGCCAGGGGATAGTGATCGCTGTGTTCGGCACCATGCAAGGTGCTCGTCTGCAGCTGCGTGAGTCAGAGTCAGAGGATAACTGGATCAGTGTATTCGGCCGGAAGGTGACCTGCGAGCTCGTCTGCGACCCCGCGCTTTTCACTGCTCCTCCAGCTCCAGCACCACCACTTCTACTTGATGAGTTGCTCCCAGTCCGAGCTGCGCCTTACCCAGGCATGCATCTAATGGCCATCCAGACGGTGCACGACCTATACGAGGAGGAGAGGAAGGCCTGTGCCCCTGATGATGTCTACGCCATTGCCGGTATGCTTCTCAAGTTTGCTGCTCTTTCCCAGCCTGACCTTCTCCGGCTCAGCAGTTTTCCGGACAGGGCTGTGCTTCTACTGGGGATTCATCCGGGCAGAAACTGGGATTACCTTGTGGAGGCTATGAGCACGTATGGTGGACTTGACGAGCTGGTCCTCTGTTCGCCCAGCAGCGCTGCTCTGGTCATTTTCAAGTCCTGGAGCTCCGCGTCCAAGGTTCGTTGGGAGACTACTGACAACTGCTTGAGCTTGGGATTCATCGAGGGCCGGCCCGTGCCGCAATGGGAGCGCGCTGCTCGGATCGCCGACGAGGTGCGCGCACTGCTATTCCGCGTCGACGCCGCCATCACCAGCAGGTCCAAGGTCTGAAACAGTCGACTAGGTAGCTAGCTATTCAGTGATTCTTCTTGTCTCGTGGTGATGCGAATTTGCTCATCATGCCTTGAGTGCAAGTAAACTGCGTAATATTCGTCGCCATGCGAGTTTGCTCCTGCGGTGTAAATTGAATCTTCATTTGTACTACTACGGAGTATATCTTTTCATAGTAGGCTTGATCAAGGTCCCTGTTTGTCTCACGGCAGTGCCATTTTGCAAAACTTGTGCTTCTGGCTGGGAACGACGTTGTATTTGTTGCAAAAAAATTAGTTGGCACAAGACCGTAGAGCACAACTGCCACTAAACCATCTTGATATTGAACAGAGGGAGTACTGGAAAGGACTAAACAGATTACGATGTGCGTAATTTACAAAAGCAGGGGATGAAAACACGCACCCCACGGCCACAGAAGCAAGGGATGAATGAAATCCATCTCTCAAAGTCGATTGCAACACGCCTAATGTTGCGATTGCAGCGGTGGCCACCGGTCTTTTGGAGGAACTGCGATGGTAATGGGAGCCCTCCCTCTCTGTAACTATCCAGACGCACAAGCTAAGAGCATCTCTAACAGACCCTTTATGTCACGTCGTCCATTAAATAATCGCCTTTTAATAGTTTTGCAAAAAAATGAACCGAATAGAAACCGTATCGGACCACGGTTCTTAAAAAAATTTGCGGGGCGCGGCAAATTCTTCCCCTCGACCCTTAGAAACACGAGGTGGGAGGCAGACCCGAGGATGACCCCTATCGCTAGCGAGATTTGGCGGGAGGGACATTCTTGCACGATAGTTCCCGCTCTCCCTTCCGTCCGCCGCCATTGTTCTTCCTCAGGCCGCTCCGGACCACCATCCCCAGCTCTGTAGCGCCACCATGGACGCCTCCCAGCCGGCGCCCGACGCCATGGAAGTCATGGACGTGCCAACCCCTCAAGTAAATCTCGTCACCGGCCGTGTCGCGCCAGTTGCCGTTCAAGACTCCACCGCCCGTCCCCGCAAGCGCCAGGGCAACATCGCCGTCCAGAGCGGCGCTCCCGCAACCGCCGTCGGGAAGGCACGCCCACCCGCTGCCGCCGCCGCTGCGAATCCGGCTCAGGTCGTCCCCACCTCGTCGGTGAAGATGCGCAAGGTTGCGGGGATGAAATGCAAGAAGGCGGCCGCAAAAGGCCCCGCGAGCACTACGCCACAACCTCCTCCGATCGTTGCCCCAAGAGCTCCCCCGAGGACGCCCACCGACGATGCTGCTGTTGCCACCGCCCCCAAGTTGTTCGATGTAATGGGCGCAAGGTATGAATCTTTGATTTTCTTGTAGTTGTTTTTAATTTTCGCCATTGCGATTGCACGTGACTTGTGGAGAAATTGTAGCGCCAATTTGCATGATGTGACTACCGAGTTTGTGCACATGTTGGACGACAATGCCGTCGACATTGAGCAAGCCCCAATCGGTGATTACGACTACAATGAGATGGATGATGGTGTGCACGGTCACGGTGAGCAAGAAGATGAGGTGGAGGAGATTGGGGAGGGGTGTTCAACCAAGCGCAAGCAGAAGTGCGTGCGGGATCAAAGAACTATAGGCAATTGGAAGATCGAGTCTTGATCAAGGCTTGGGAAGCTGTGTCTCTTGATGCGTGCACCGGCACTGACCAAACCGCCAAG
>CBMN010067112.1:0-15261 GCA_000582825.1 Hordeum pubiflorum
GTCATCGTCGTCGTCGGAGAGGATGACGAGCCCTTGTAGCCGCCGAACCTCCCTGTCCTGCTGCCGCTTGAGCTTGGCGAGCCGAGCCGCGTCCACCGCTGCCTCCGCCGCCTCACGCTCGGACTGCTCAATGGCAATCTGGAGCGCCTTCGCGTTCTTCTGTCGGAGCCGCCGCGCGTCCGTCTCCGCGGTCATAAGCGACCTGCAGTAGACCCATTCGAGGAGTCGCGCGTCCTCGTCGGGCTCCGCCTCCATCCCGCGGCGGCGACGCATGAATTGATACGCCTCCAACCTCTCCCTTTGCCGTTGATACTCGTGGCGGGCGGCGCGCGCCTCTGATTCCGGCGTGCGCGTCCGTGCCGGCGCGGCGGGCACAAGCACCCACCGCTGCCCACTTGGGGGAGCAGCCGGCGGGGCCAGGGGATGGCGCGGGGGAGGCGCGGATTGCGCAGGCCACCTGCCGGAGCTACGCACGGGCCGAGAGGAGCCATTGCCGGCGTCTAAGCTGCGACACAGGGGAAGCGACGAGGCTGCAGATCCGGAGCTGCCCCCGGTCTCCACCTTGGACCGCTCCAAGGCGATGCGGACGGCAAGCTCATACTCTGGATCCAGGTCGTCGTAGGAGCGGCTACCGGAGCTCGACATTCCGCCGGATTCGATTGGAATCGGTACGGGGAGAGGAGAGGACGGAGCGAGAGAGGAGAGTGAGTGAGCTAGGGTTTCGGAGCGATGAGCCAGATGCACCTTTTTGTGGGACAGCCGTGGGGTCGACGGTGGGCCGGGCCTGTCAGGCGGGCGTGCCCGGGCGTGTCCGGGCTCCCCCATATCCGTCCCATGTTTGGGTTGGATATGAGGAGTGCCGGTCAGCCTGGGCGTTTGAGGCCCGTTTAGGGAGTCTGTCTGGGTCGATTTTTCGTGACCGGGCAGTGACCGGGCGGCCTGTCCGGACAGTGACCGGACGGCCTGCCCGGACGTATGAGACGAATATGAAGGGTCCGGCTGTAGATGCTCTAATAGTACAAAACACTGGTCATTGGTATGTTCTCTCTCGCGCCCTGATTTGTGTAAGGCAAGTACCGATGATCGTGATCCTCAAAAAAAAAGTACCGATGATCGTACCATTGTATTGTACTATTTTTTCATCTATGTATTTTATACAAGGTTGACGATTCCATCGTGACAGCAGCGTATATAGGTTTGGAATGCATGAATTTCCATTGAAATTCATGATAACCTGCCCCCATTTTGTCATGCTAACCGAGATAAGTAGGGGTCCCTTCCCTCACTCCAAGCTGAGATATATTTCCTAGTAGTTTCACGCGCTGTCCCAGCTTATATTAAACCCATTAATGGGGGAGTGCGCACCTCCATGTGGCGCTCGCTGGTTGGCTGACGTGGGAAATGTTTTTACATGGAGATGATGTCTTCTGTTTTTTGGAGATGGACGTGGGGAAAGGCATTTTTAGGTGGATGTAAGGTTTTCTTTTTCTTTTTCTTGGAGATAGAGATGTTGATTCACGTGGCCAAAGGAAACGGGCGCACAACATCTCTCAGAAGGTGTGCAATAGCACGCCCCAACCACTGGTAATCATCAACCTGCTTGTTGTCTCAGTTTTTTCTATGCCATTCTTGTCCCAGTTTCAACCTAGCTTGCTGGAAGCAGAAGCCTTCTTCTTCAATGCAGACCACCACATGCATCCACCAGGTCACACTCACACACCCCAGTTGCTTTCTCTTGTTGTGGTAACCAATCAAAATATACCAATGGCTCGGCGTCACCTCGGAGATTCTTGCCAGTACTCCCTTCGGTCCTTTTTACTTCGCATATTAGATTTGTGTCAAGTCAAACTTTACAAAGTTTGACCAAATATATATTGAAAAATATCAACATCTACAACACCAAATATACATTCCATGAAAAAAATATACATTCCATGAAACTATATTTTGTTATGAATCTAACAATATTGATTTGGAATTGTGAATGTTGATATATTTTCCCATAAATTTGGTCAAAGTAAAAATACTTTGACTTTAGAAAAAGCTAATATGCAGACTAAAAAGGACCGGAGAAAGTACGGACAAGCTAGCTTTGATCATCCAATGGTCGGCCGTCTACAAAGCCTGATACCCTACAGGCTTTATCCATAGTCGACAGCGAGCATGCAAGCATGCATAGGGCCAATTCCTTCTATCTCAACTTAATCATGTCCGATTCATAGATCAGAGTGACATCCCATGTGAATGATAGTTGTTAGGCTAAGCCGAAAGTAATTGGTGCATCACATATCAACGATCACTGTGAGCCCCTGTCTCTCTCAGTCTCTGTCTCTATCTTAAGAAAAATAAGAACTGCTCGCTGTCTGTGTGCACATATGCGCGATAAAGCTGCAACTCGCTAATTAACACTAGTGTAGTTGGTAATTAACTTCTCCTAGTTGCGATCTAGCATGCGATTTGCGGTGTCTTTTGCTGCCTTGTCCGTTTGTTGTCTCGTACTAGTACAACACGCATGCTACTGGCAGAAGGATTGTTAGTACGAAAGATTGTTTTAATCTCCACAGGAAACACGTAAGCAAAGGTGCTTCCATGCCACTGGCAGGAGGAATCGAAGAGGCTGCCTGCCTGCCTTGACGTCCTTTTTCGCCTGCCATGATTTCGCACGGTGAACCACATAGGGGCCGGAAAAGTCACGGTATCCCCGAGCTTTCATCGACGTGCCAAAGGAAATATAATTTGCTTTGCCTTGTGATGCTACTGATGTGCATATCATGTGTGTGGTGGCTGGTCCGACGGGTGGTGGTGCCGCCTACATCTCTCTCTGGATCGATCGAGTTACATGCATGCATCCTCTTAGTTAGGAGCAATGATACATCTAATGTGGGTGTGGCTAGGTCTCAGTCGCTCGGTCAAGTGATACAGTATATAAGAAAAAAAACTGAAAAGTTTTTTTTTTATGAATTTTCATGCAAGATCAAAGGAGCATAACATGGATTGAGACATAATAGAAGTCTCAGTCGACGGACTTAGCAAAACTGTTCCTTTTGTACTGATGGTACTTGCGGATTCATGTGTCATAGTACTATTTGGTAAGTGAAGTCCATGCTCAACTAAACATTCATAATCCTTTTCCGGAAATCCCAAGAGCCTTTCACTGTACATCTCAAACGCACGAATACTGGTTTGACGCCCAAAATATATACGAAATAAGTGATTTTGCTCCACTTCTAGTTTGCATACGAGATGGGTACAAAGAAGAGTTTCCTCCACTCTGCATTTCTATTGTGCACATTTGTGGCCTCGGACCTATTATTCTCTGATTGGCTACCTCAGATGCTTCAACTTGTGCATTTACAATTAGCTAGGTAGTCACGCATACTGTTGATCAACAGTATGAAAATAAGTGAAGCAACCACGGGCATAAGACTTTATAGTTGACCCAGAAAAACAATCCTCCTTGACGTATATTTATATTCTATTGTGTCTAGACCTTTTTTTTATTCTGAACCTTGTAAGGAGGGATGCATGTGAAATATATTAAGGGAGAAAATGAAGTTCTACAACTAGTTTGTTTATGCTGACTCAAAAACGTGTCAGCCTAGGTGTGGGAGAGGTAGATATAAATCACATACAAAAATCCTACTTGTGCATTAACATAATTAATCAAGATGCCGTTAATCTCAGAGAGCCAATAAGTAATTGATTGACTAGCGGTGAGTAGTACTATATGTACGCTAGGTTGGTGGGATGTCGAATGACTTGTGACATAAAATTTGCACCAAAAGGAAAAAAAAGTGGGTGATTGCAATAATAATATATATGTGTGTGTTCTATTATGTTCGGAGCATTTTTTTTTCCTGAAGGTTGGGAATTGCATCATAAGAAATGTCTGTTAATTTTATTTGATTAATCAAATGGTATAAGAGTTAAGTGAGACTTTGGTATTTCTCATCTAGATGAAAAATAGTATAAGCGAATTTACATAAATGTGTATATCGATCGTACCTTGGCAACAAAAAAAGAGGGTGAAATACATAGCAGGCGCACCCATGTCAAGGAACAGAAATCACACAATCTCGCTTGTCCGAAAATTGATGCCACATGGGAATCCGTTAAAATTGTTGGCAGCCGTGGACATTACATTGTCATACTATGCAAGTATTGCTAAATATACAAAGGACGTTATTGTATGCCACATAGTCCAGCATTTGACCGAAATGGGGATTAATTAGTAGTCCATCACAGTGCACCGATTGGTGGTGGAATTTGCGGTGTCCGTGTAGCATTTGCTCCCATGGGCCAGGTCCCCAACTGTTTGCACCGCCTCTTCCAGCCAACGAGCGGACGAAACGTGGAGTGTTTCCATTGGGTGCCTGATGCTTCACCGAAAGCTAGAGAATCGCACGTGCGCGTGCCCGGGCCACCATGGGTCCCGTGTTGCCTAGCCAGTTGCCACCATCATGGAGCCGGGTACCTCCATGGGTCCCATCTGCCAGTGACTGCCATAAGTGAATTTTGTTGCTCGTGTATCCAAGCGCCTACACATATGTTTTTTTTTGTTTTTTTTTTGCGAATACGTACAGGTGCCGTTGGTGGGCGATTCCGCGAGGAAAGATGATGATCCCAGCGACGGGATTCCCTTACCCCCACGCCGGGGCCCGCGCGCTGAGGCGGCCCATCCGGCCCGGTTCCGCCCCGCCCCCGCCGTCCGATCCGTCTCCCCTCGCATCCCCGCCGTCCGACCCCCCGACGGCCGGGATCCGCGCATCTCCCGCGCCGAAGCGTTTCGCAGGGCGACACTTTGCCCGCCAAGCCGGTGGCGCGGCCCCGTGGGGCGTGGCCGTGGGTGGTGGCAGGGGCAGGACCGTCATCGCGCCGGGCGTAACCACGCGTGGGCAAGGCATGGCGCGATAGGCTCGCGCTGGCCGGTGTGCGCTAGGCCCTCTCTTCTGTTTAAGAAGAACCGAGGGCGGCTTGAGCCTTGAGGGTGGAGGAGAAAAAACCAGCAGAGCCCCACGGGATTCGCTCGCTCGCTCGCTCGCTTGGATCAAAACCAAGCCGGAGGGAGGGATTCCGCCGCGGCCGATCCGATCTGCGGCGTCTCTCCTTGGGGGTCGATCGTCGCGGCCCGCGGGTTGGTGAGAGGAGAGCGGTGTTGGGGTTCGAATTGGGCTGCTGTGCTGCGGGATTTGGGGGCGGAGGCCGTTGGGTTGCGCGGCGGCGCGGTGCGGGTTTGTGGAGGGCCTCGCGCCATTGCGTCGGGTGGTCGTCGAAGCCGCCGCCGGAGGCAGGTGAGTCGCCGGGGTCCGTTGAATCTGTTGGCCGTGGGATTCGGGCGATTTCGGCGTGGTCTGTTGCTGGCTGGCTGGCTGGTCGGTTGGTCGGTTGCTGTTGTTGTTGCGATGCGGGTGGTTGGGCTTGCCGGGTCGTGCCGCGCTAGTGGGGGGTGGGGGCCTCGCGGCCGCCGTCGCCTCCGTGGGCGGGCTTCCTCAGCTCCAGCCGGAGATCCTATCTATCTCCTCGTCGGGGGCTCGGGAATGCGAGGCGAAGCTCTGGCGCCGCGCGCCTCGATTTTTGTTTTGTTCCGGAGAGGAGCGAAATCTCTGACCGGATTGCTTGCTTGCTTGCTTCGTTCCATCAATTGGCGCCGACTGATCTCTTCCGGCTCGATTTCGCGCAGGTCGGTCCGAATTGGGCGGCAGGAGGATTCGGGGCGCGTCCATGGGCGCCTAGATCGGGGGTTCCAGCTGGCTCCCCCCGGTGCGATGGCCGCTGATTCCGGCATGGGGTTCCACCAGGGGATCGCCGCCGCCGCCTCGGTGTACAACCACCACCACCACCACAACATGCTCTCCTTCCAGTCGTCCAGCAGCGATGCAAGCATGGGCGGCGGAGGCGCTGGCATGGCGCTCATGAGCATGGGCGGGCCGAGCAGCACCGCCGGCCCGTTCCTTTCTCCAAACAACAGCAGCAGCAACAACAACAACGGTGTGTTCGGCAACTCGCCGGTGGTTGGCCCGTCGAGGAGCTCGTCGGGGGGCGCATCCCGTGGCGGCACGACGGCGTCTAAGTATAAGTTCGTCACTGGCTCGCCTTCGGAGTGGAGTGACCGCGAGCTGAATCTACTGAACGAAGGGCTCACGAGGTAAATTCGCCGCCCCTCCTCTTGCTGAATTAATGTTCATCTTGCTGAATTACTGTTGCCGGTACTGCCGAGTCTGCCGTGTTGCGTTTTGCTGATGGAGTTTGCCAATTTGGTTATGCGGCAAGCTTCTTTTCCACCCCATGTGATGTGCTTAAGTTAATGGAGCATCAGTCACCAAGTCTAAAGCAGGATTTGTGCAACTGAACCTTTTTACCTTTTCAGTTTCTAGCACTAGCGAGCGCATCTGCTATAGCGTCGCTTTCGTCGTTATTTAGTATACTGTGGAACTGCACTTGGTTTCTTTCAACCATAAGCATGCCTTAACAGCCGCACTTGAGTGCTCTATGATTGTGCTGATGAGCTCATCAAATTCTAGTCGATGAATTTGTGTCAAAGGAATCCTAGAAAGAAAGAGAACCATGTCCAATGTCACCATCTGGCTTGAGAACCATGTCTAAGAAACGAGCCATTTCCTTTGAGGTTCTAATTCTTTCTTCACTGGTAATGGCAGATATGCTCGCGAACCTAATATCATGAGGTACATCAAGATAGCGGCTATGCTGCCCAACAGAACCATCAGGGATGTTGCATTGCGATGCTGGTGGGCTGCAGTAAGTTTCTTCCAAATGTCTTAAGTATATCTCTTCTGTACATGTTCTGTTCTGGTATTAATGTAGCATGTTCTTACTGATCTTGTTCTGCACTTAGTGTGAGAACGTCAATCTTGATTTTCTTAATAATCTATTTAGATGTGTACTAAAATTGGACAAACCTAGTGACTTCTAGTCCTCCACACATTCTCTTTGCCTTCCAGAGAGGAGTTTAAGCATTTTTCATAGTTTATTTCCGTTTTCCCACACACTAAATCATTTCTTCTTGTGTGTTTTTATGATTCCTTATCCAAGCCAATATCCTGATATTCTGTACCTGTAAATACGACCCCTAAGAATAGGTAACTTGAAGGATATGTTACTTTTAAATGTTCTATCTACTAGATGGCCAGTTACCAACATGTGGATGAAGTTTATAGGGGTGTATTTTATATAGTGGAACAGTCCCTCCCTGTGCCTTTGGATCCATAGGATGCACACAGCCAATTAATGCGTAATAAAGTAACAATGGCTTGTCCTGGATGAAGTCTACGTCTCTGTTTTCTGTGAGAAGCCTCTGTTTTCTGTGAGAAGCGTAGTGTTCATTGTGATTCCCCTAGATATAGTATCGTGATGATTGGCATTTTGGACCGTTCCTTTTCAACTGCATGCCCTGGTTTCTTTCTGATGTATATCCGTGTAACAGCACATGCACATAAACCACTATGTTCTGCTGACATGCGTTTGTTGTTACAGGGTAAAGATAGAAGGAAGAAACCAGAAGGTTTTTTTACAGGGAAAAAGATGAGAGATATGAAGGTACTTTTCTGTTTATGGTTCTCAATCATTTACATCACTATCTCTCCTGGTTGGTGCAGCTTTTGTCTTGTGGTATTCTTTTATTGCTTTTCCTAGTGCCAATCATGTACTTTCTGATAAAGTCTTTTGACAGCCAATGCAGGACAAAATGTTTGCATCTGCCCCGATGGCTAATTTTCACATGGCGCCTACCAACAGCTCGACCCCTTTCTCAATATCGATCCAAAATCCAAACCAGCAGTGTCAAGTTCCCACAGAAGGTTAGCATATCTCTAACCTCTATCTGTTCGCTTGCTCTTCAGTATTTCTCAGTACCATCCTCACTCCATCTGATAACTTAAAAGGTTTGAATCACACTGGTCCAGAATTAGCAATTAGCAATATCATTAGATTTTGAATGGTGCCAACTGTTAGAAACCAGTGTATCTCTGTAATTTTCCTTGGCTACATGGTTCAAACATCTACTTTGTGGAGTTAAAACTATTTTTGTGAATGGTTCATGATTCTCTTCAGATACTCTTGTTATGGTCTGAGTGGAAATTGGTGATCTCCTAAAAGTCAAAACACACTTTATTTGCTGAAGTTCTTGATGTTTTGCTTGTTACCTTTGTAGTTAGTACAAGCATCATCTGGAAGCAACCTTGCGATTCATTCACTTCGTGCGTCTCTATATTTAGACTGCATCTCCTAGATCCCAATATAGAACTGAAACAAAGCAGCACAGAAATAAGCCAGTAGCAATGTTTTCGAGCTAAACATTTTTAACATGGAATTACGGATCGCTCTGGTGCATTTCCTGAACCTTTTTTCTATGAGATGTCCTGAAGATTGTCAAGGCCATGTATTTGTGTTAAATTATAGGGATGGAATACTTATTAGTATGTCCTTGTATAGGAGGCGACGATTTCACTATATTGCACACTCCTGCTTGCATTACCAAGAAAAGTCTTCAGCCAAAAGTTTAATTTGCAACCTTGAACTCTAAAACTATTGAAATAGGTCGCTTTTCACTTAAGTGGTTTCTCAAATGGTTCATGGTGAGAACACCACATGTCCTCCAGACCACTGCCATGGACAAACAAACACTACGATAAAAAAGCAACCTAACAATTTACACCACTTGGAGATATGTAAACTGAACTTCTTTCTACATTATTTTTTGTTATTGCGTTTTACTTCATCGTGATTCACTACAGCCCTTTGGAGATATGTTTGATTTTTTAATTAGCATTGATATTCTTATCCTTTAATTTGTTTCGTGCAACTTTTTTTTTAATCCTTTTTCATCTGACCGAGTTCATTTACATTCATTGTAAAGCAGTTGTATAATAATAACATAGAATGGTCCTCTTTTTGAAAATGTACCAGCAATCTCAGATGTTATCCTTATTTCTTCTAAAAATGCTCATTCTGTTCCGTTCTGAAGCAGCTCCTGTCATGGACAGTGCAACCCAGCAGCTCCTGGAGGAAAATAATCAATTGCTTAACCAGATTGCTGCAAATATTGAATCATTCAAGGTATGTTTGTTCATATACATCCCATTTCCTGCTCTTAAACTGCATCCTATAGTACCCCAAGTGTCAGTCAGGGAGCACATGGTGCCGCCTATTGATTGTACATCTTACACAGTAAAATTCTCATGGTTATTTGTGTTCACAACTAGTCCTTACACCAAGAAATGAACATGATCATATTGCTGGTATAGTGCACTACTCTTTAGGATCTTCAAAAAAACTGAATCACTATTTATATAAGCATATTTAGCACAACATGTATACCTGATAAGCAGGTGCCGCATAACATATTTGAATTGCATGCACCATCAACATATGCTACAGAAGTGCCCTTTGTTTTGGGTGCACTGTACTCCGTAAACGCTGAGTTTCCTTTCTTTTCTTAGATAACTTTTGTCTTCAGTGAAGAAATATGATGGGGCTGTGGTTGTGCCTCGAAAGATTGGGATGGTGTACCACATCAAAAACATCAATAATAGATGAGATAATGTGAAAATGTCATCTGCCACTAAGTACTAATAGAGGCTAGCATTTATTGTATGTTGGAACTTGTCGCTCTCATTGCCAGCCTTCAACAACTTAAAAGAACACGATGAGCGTGGCAGGGGCACATTATGTTGCTTATTTCATGCCTGAAGTTCTGATTTATTTGCAGACGGGGAATAACGCAGGTCTCTTTCTTCGGACAAATAGCAACATCAAAACAATTTTAAGCAGGTAAAGATCTGTAATATTTGCCATTTTCCACATTTTGCTCATGGGCCTTTCACCGTTATCGTTTGCAACATATTCTTAGGGAAGGACAAATTTCACTTCCTATCATCTGCTTATCTTCAACATGTTCAATGTCAATCTGAAAGTACCATATCAGTTGCTGAGTGGCCAAAGGACCTGCTGTGGCATCATGAAATAAGTAGTGGTGGCCATTGAGTCTCAAGTTCATTAAACAAATCTTTTGCTGTCTTGAGATCTACTACCTCCATCCCAAAATATAAGGCGAAATGCCTTATATTTTGCTCGCCTTATATTTTGGGACGGAGGGGGTACCTTTTACCGATCTAGCGATCTCGTATAATGTTCTACAGCAGGATGCGATCATTTCAAATATTGGTAGTTTACAGAATTTTACATATTAACTTATAAACCATTTTAATGTGCCAATGCAGAGTATCTCGCTTATGCCTATTGCTCTGTTTAACATTTATTTTGTATTATTATTGCAGGATGAGCGAGACACCTGGCATCATGGGTCAGATGCCTCCTCTGCCAGAATTTGCACATGAAGACAAGCTTAATTCACTTCTTCAAGTTGACAGAATGGTAAGAACACACGGCCTAGCAATCGTTGTCGAGGTTCACCATATGCACAACACTTTTTCTTGTGCTCTGGTGTTAAAAACATTTATGCACCTGAAGTGGTAACAACGATATCTCAAGTTCTCAACTAAGCAATAGTTGTTGTTGTTTTTTTGTCCTGAAGGTTCAATCTTATAGCGCAGCACACACCTCACATATGAAGGAAGAGCCTCGAAGCTAATGCGCGGCATGCACCGAAAGAGGAAAGGCCAGATAGACGGCTTCAGTTTCTTTCCCTCGGTTCCCCAGCGGTGCTGCTAGGAATCCCTACAGGCTGTTATACTGATGGAGCGCCAGGAATAGTTGCTGTACACCCTTCGATCATTTGCTACCCTTCCAGCTGAAGCTCGGGAAAAAAGCGTGTTTGGAAGGAATGGATTCTGCAGTTTTGCAGGGTTTGCGAGCGGGCATCCGGTTGCTGCTCTTCCTCCAGCAACCACACCACCACCACCAGATACTTGATTCGGGACTACAGCGAAGTGACTGTAAATATTGGATGGCCGGAGGCAATTCCGTGTTTTGTTTTCCCCAATTGGTCGTGAATACATTTTTCGAAAGGGCTACCGCCCAGCATTTGCATTTTTACTTGTTCCAGTTTGTACCCTGTACAGTAATGAGCCTTGCCCTGGTATACGCTGTGCCATGTTGGTAAAAGCAGCGAGCGGCGTTCCTCTTCAAGGGGTATCCTAGTTTTGCATAAATGCTCTCTAGTTTAGGCCTCTAGCTATTTGGGTCATTGCCTCCTAGTTTTGCATAAATGCTCTCTAGTTTAGGCCTCTAGCTATTTGGGTCATTGCCTGTTTTCTTCAACGGCTAAAAGGAAAAAGGATGAGAAACAATGTAGGAGTAACGTATCTGAATTCTGAACTATTGACAAGATTTACACTATTACGCCATTTTCTGTTCAAGTAATTCTGAAGTACCAATGTTTGTTCCCTGGCAGTGGCTCCAAGCAAAATGTGAAGAAACGTTGCACCGTACTCGGCGTATGCCCATGGATGTCTGAAGCAAATGACGACTTCCGGTAGTGTTTCAGCTTTCTTTCTTCCAAACTATGCTTGTTGTCCTCAGAGCTACTGCTATCTCACATCTCATGGAAGCCACATTTCATAGAAGATGTTGCCCAAAGCAAATTGTCAGTACCAGACCTACTTTTGGGAACATTGATTCGCCGACAGCATATCCCAACCCCAGCATATGCATATTGCCTGACTGACATAATATTACAAAAGGCTTTCCAAAAGAGAAAGAAAAGCTATACACTCTAGAGAAAAGCAAAGAGGCCCATCACTCCAGCAACAGGACAAGATGCCGGCAAATGGGCAAGCATCACCCTAGCACCCTAGCAGCACCAAGTGGAACAATCCATTCCAAGCACAACACACCAACAATCCGCATCTATATGCTAGGTGGTCGTAGGCACAAGAATCTGCGTCGAAAGCTCTGGTGCACCGTCTCATGACGCAACCAGCGGGGAAGCACGAACTGGCGAACACATTTCTTTCGGAAGAAGAAAGTTCAGCTGGCGGGCTAATCGCTGCTTGCCTTCTCCCCAGTATAATCGTCTGGTGGAACTTCGACAGTTGGTGGCAAGTTGCTTGCAGCAGAAGAACTCTCTGCTCGAGGCTTTTCAGCGATCGTTAAGTTACTCGCAGCAGAAATTTCTGCAGGCAGTTCTTCAACGGTCGGCAAGCTCCTCCCAACAGGACTGCTGACACCTGAGTCCGCAAGGCTGGCGCCGGCTTGGGCGCTGTTACCATAGGAACGATCGGTAGGAGTCTCCTTGCCAGAGTTAGGCACCATTTCACCGTCCTCGTGTTGCCGTGATCCGTTGAGAGCATTGCAGTGAGGACAGTAGTATGTAACGAATGCAAAGTCCTCTTTCCTCGTAAGACCTACAAGATTGAAATGTGGTTTAGTAGAGAGAAAATGGCCAGCATGATGATCTACAGACAGAAACACGTTTGTAAGTTCCCTACCATTATGCATATGGCAGTTGCCACATATCAGCGCAAAGCACTGTGTTGGATCCTCCCCTACAAGCAGAGCGGCCACCCGTGCGAGCCATCCGCCATCATTGCCAGCATGGCCTCTAAAGTGCTCAACAGTCCGATTCACAGTAGGGCTTTCATTACCATCATATATACTCGAGCCGTCTGATGGGTCAGAGGCATGGATCGGTCCAGAGACATGACCTGAGTGGGCTGGTTTTCTTTGCCTCATACCAGAAGTCTGTCCGTGCTGATCATTACTTTTACTTCCATCCATGTTCGACTCATCTCCCAAAAAGACTCTCAATCCAGAATCCGCGCCCAGCTTAGATGCCAAAACACTTGCTGCAGCCGCCTTTGCAGCAGGGTCAAGATCATATCTCTGTATTCACCAAAATGAAGAGTCGGTAACACATACACACGTGGTGTTTTCAGGAGAAAAAAAGTAACATAACACAGTTTCTTTAATACACTACCTACTAGCCGATAGAACTCTGCATACAGAAAGACCACAATTGGCCAGCCATGTAATGGTGAAAATATAGTGCAACCCACCTGTATAAGTTGCTGCGTAGTGTAGTAATTAGTTCTCTCCTTCAACTCGTCGATCTTGGCCTGCCTTTCAGCACGGAGCTTTTCAAGAGTATGTTGGTCTCTATTATCAACTGCAAGACAGAGTAATGCCCATCACATTTTAAACATGAAAGCTAACCATATGAGCTAAATCAACTATCAGGCAATTGGTCATGGTAAATGAACGCCTTTTCAGACTTAAGCTATTTTATTTAGAAACCAATTTATTAAGAGGCAATTAAGTTTGTGCAACAAGACTGTCGAAATGGCTGCTTGCCACCATGAAAAACAAAAGGAAAACATATCAGTCAAATTATTGTACATTACCGCCTTCTTTGTTATTCCATCAACACGAAAAATTAACAGTTAGCACTAGAACCTAATGGTACATTGACATTTGTGAAAAACAACAAAAGTCGCACACGATAAATGGTGATGCAAAGGCAAGTGCACTTACGTATTTTTGTAATGCTTGTGATAACCGAGTAGATGAGAGCAGCTAAAACAGGAACCAAGAACATTGGCAGCACCCGGGCTGCCCTCATCTGCCAGGGGATGTCCGGGGATCTGGTAGTCATAATCGCATATCCAACAGCCGCAATCTGTTCCAGGAAAAAAATAACATATGACCCTGTCATCGATAAAACAGATTGATGATGAATCTATCCTAGCTTCTGCCCCTGGACTGGAAGCTGAAGCAATGCATCAGTCGCAGTAAGGCAAAAATGCACGGCAGTATAGCACGACTTCATAGCATGCTAGCACCTCGTAACGAAACGATCGATCACTGAAACTGAAATTCGAAAACAAGGCCGCAGTATCATGCAGATTCCATCCGTCCCCTGTCCAGTATCGCGACAATCATACAACTTTGTCGTCGACACAATCAGCATAATTAACAGCAGTAAGGAATTGTTAGAGGAGCTAATTGCTGCCCCTGGAAGCTGGATCATGACCAGCTGCAACGGCGTCAACCAGAATGGGAAACTGAGCACAATCCCACAACATTGTACGCGTCCGACGAAGCGACCAATCACTAAACTGAACGCCCTGCGCGTTGTCAAAAACATACTGTAGGACTCATCACGTGACACATAACTCCCCATTCATCCACCCCAGGCGCAGACCTAACACGCAATCGATAGAATGGATTGTTCATGAACCTAACCTACCGGCTTCCCCTGGACAGGAGGAAAGCTGAAGCAATGCGAATCGTGCGACAGTACAGCGCAATCCCGCAACGCGCTGGCACCCAACATTGTACCACTAATCGAACACCCTGTCCGCGCTATTAAAATTTCAACAATGCCTACTGAGCAAACAAGCGATCGATTCGCTCGGAACGACACCAACCAACCACGGCCACCGATCACCGGCCAAAACCGAAGGAAATCGAAGGGGGCTACGGGCGATGGGGGTGGGGAGGGGGTACCTCGAGGGCGGATGCGAGGGCGAGGACGTTGTGTGCGGAGGAGCGGGATGCGCGGGCGCGGCGGTGGACGCGGGAGCGGAGGGCCTCCTCCTCCTTGGAGAGCGCCTGCAGCAGCTTCTCGACGTCGTCGCGGCGGCCGAAGATGCCCTTCCAGACCCGCGAGACGAGCCCCCGCTGCCGCCGCTTCTGCGCGGACGGCGTCTCCGGGCCCGCCGGCGACCGCGGCGACGCGTAGGCCGCCGCCGCGTCCCCGTCCGCCATGCCGATGCCGATGCCGATGCCGATCGGACGGGACGGGACGGGACGGATCGGCCGGGGGAGGCGACGATGCCGTGCGCGCTGTTCCCCTCGCCTTTTTTTTTCCTGTTCGTTTTCTCTGCCCGGAAGCGGAAGGGAGGGTTGCAGTCGGAGCGAAGGCAAGGAAAGGTGCGGGAGGAAGGAAGGAAAAAAGGATTTGCGATTGGTTCGTGCGCGTGGAGGTGGAGGCGCGCTTTTGGGGAAGGGAAGGGAAGGCGTCGTGGCGGGGTCGCCGTCGCCGTCGCCACGGTGCGGACGCGTGACTTCTGTCGTCGTGGTGGCACAATCTGCGGCTGGTTTAATGGAAAAATAATTCTTCGAGGATTTGATGGACAATTTAGGTAGGCACGGTTCGTCACTCGTGAACCTGGTTTTTTTTAACACAGTATTCTCTGCTCCTAATTGGAGAGTTGTTAGCTTCCGTTCCGAGTTTATTTTCGTCTGGTTTTTTACATCCCGCCTCCCACCGTTCCCTCCCATTGGTTTATTTTCTCCCTCTCATTAAAAAACCAAATCCACCATTAAAGCGGAAGATTTTGTTTT
>CBMN010067209.1:0-12856 GCA_000582825.1 Hordeum pubiflorum
TGCTCGAGAATCCTTCAATGAACTTACGGTAGTATCCCGTGAGTCCGAGGAAGCTTATGACTTCCTTCACATTGCTTGGGGATTGCCATTTAGTCATGGCTTCTATCTTTGCAGGATCCACTAACAATCCTTCTACAGTCAACACATGACCCAAGAATCCAACCTCATGCAGTCAGAATTTGCACTTGTTGAACTTGGCATAAATCTGGTGCTCTTGAAGCTTTTCCAGGACCATCCTCAAGTGTTGCTCATGCTCTTCCTCAAACTTGGAAAAGATGATGATGTCATCAATGAAGACGACAACAAACTTGTCCAAGTACTCCATGAAGACTTTGTTCCTGAGGTACATGAAGTAGGTTGGGGCATTGGTTAATCCGAATGACATGACCGTGTATTCATACAGGCCATACCGGGTTACGAATGTTGTCTTGGGAATGTCTTGTGGTCTGATCTTCAACTGATAGTACCCAGACCTAAGATCGATCTTGGAAAACACTTTGGCTCCATTCAGCTTATCAAATAGATCTTCTATATTGTAAGTGGGTACTTGTTCTTAATTGTGACTTCATTGAGAGATAGATAATAGACACATAGCCGAATAGTACCGTCCCTCTTTTCCACAAATAGAACAGGTAGTCCCCAAGGAGACGCACTAGGGCGGATAAATCCTTTTATGAGTTGCTCAGCTAGTTGCTTCTTCAATTCAACCAACTCTTCCGATCCCACTCTATAGGGCTTCTTATAGATGGGTCCTGCTCCAAGCATTATTTCTATGATGAACTCAATGTCACGGTCAAGACGCATTTCAGGCAGCTCATCAAGAAAGACATCTAGGTATTCACATACCACTAGCACTTGGTCCATCTCAACTCCTGACAGACAATTCACTTGTGGGTCGGAGCTAAAGATGGGTTGGGAACATACTTGACTTCANCTCCTTGGCTATTGGTCATGGTGACGGTCCCTTGGCGCAATATAGCAAGCATTGGTGCTTGGTTAACCAATCCATACCAAGGATGACATCCAAGCCTTGTGATCTTAAGATGATGAGGTCTGCTAGGAATGTTGCCCCGTTCATGATAACCTCAACTCCTTTACACCCTTCTTGATTCTCAACTCTGAACCCAGCGTTTTTACCACCATGGGGTTACCCAAGGGTGTAGGCTCCATGCCACTATCTAATGCAAACTTTTGAGTAACAAAAGAGTGCAAAGCCCCACAATCAACAAGACAGTTGCCGGTGTCGAGTTGACAAGGAACGTACCCAGAATGACGTTCAGGTCTTCCTGGGCTTCCTCAGTGGTGACATGCTTCACACGGCCCTTGCCATTGTTGGGCTAGTTGAGGGGAGCTTTATTCCTTGGTGGCCCTCCAGGACCTTGTCCTTGGCTCTACATATTGGCACGCGGAGCATATGGCTTCTTGTTGGGGCACAACTTAGAGATGTGTCCAGGCTGACCACATGCTTGATTTGACCTAAGTTGTTGTTCTTGCCACCATTGTTGTTATTGGGGTTCCTGTAGGCAGGTCTGCGATTGGCATACTGCTATGGCTGGTAGCTCGGATGAGGTACGGGAGTCCTGGTTTGCTGAGGCTGATAGGTTGGCCAAGATGGGGCTGCCTGCCACGGGCGAGGCTTCTAGTTACTGGAACTACCCTTGCTGACCATATTGCACTATGCAGGTATCTTCCATAGCACGACGCTTGTCTTTGAGCATAAATGCCTTGTTCACCAGATCAAAGAAAGTTGGGCAGTCGTAGACAATGAGCTCATAATGTAGGGCTTGCTGAAGGCCTTTCATGAAATGTTCCTTCTTAGCTGCCACAATGTTGACATCCTCAGGGGCGTACCTTGACAAAAGGTTGAACTTCTGCATGTACTCCTTGACTGAGCCACTTCCATGCCTCAGTGCTTGGAATTCATGCTTCTTGATAGCCATGATCCCAGAAGGAATGTGAGCCTTGCGAAAACCATCCTTGGAATCATTCCAAGTGACCACATGATCCCCTTGCATGACGTTGAATCTGTCCCACCAAGCTCTAGCGGTCCCTCCGATACAGTGGGAGGCATACATCACTTCCTCACGATCTTCATTGTTGTTGACTAGTGCAAGAAGATCCTCGATGGTGTGGATCCAGTCATCGGCATCCAAAGATTCAGCAGTCTCAGTGAAGGTTGGGGGTGAATTTCTCATGAACTCTGATAGAGTGGAGCGTCCATTGTCGTTCCTAGCTTGTTGCGGGTAGTTGACGAGGATATGAGCCATCTGTTGGATAACAGCAGTGTTGGCTTGGCGTTCGTCCTGGAGAACTTGGAGGAATGGGGCCATGGTCATGTTCTTCGGTGGGGGTTGTTGTGGAGGAATGTCTCCCTGTGGATGCTCTTGGTGAGCTCCAGCTTGAGCTGATCCACTAGCTCTCGACTGCTGGCTGGAGTCGCCGGTCTCGGGGTTGGCAAAGGTCCTGGTGCGGGTTGCAGTCACCATCCTGTTGGAGCAGCCAAAGTCAAATGACTAGGATAGACGAGAGGGAAAAGCAATAATGGGGGAGAGGCGCCTAAAGGGGGTGGTATAGTGCAAGTGTGATCAAACAAAGGCCTAAAAGGCCAATGCTCATGTATTAAGATAAGATAGGCGACACAGTCGCTTACATGTTGCCTAAGGCAAAAACGCGACTTGCATCGTTACACAAACAATAAAAACAAACAACAAGCACACATTGTTTCATTTCAACCATTACACGGACTCGACTTCGCGTGGGGGATACACAACTCATCCTACCCTAGGGGCGCTCGGACTCAGGTAGTGGAGTGATCGGTCTCATACTCATGCTCTTCCAGGTGTTCCTCCTTGTCATCATCCGTACGGGTGTCATCTACAGTCGAAGGGTTTGGAGAACAGGGAGGTCCATCCTGACGATGCTTCGTCGGTGGTCCGATGAAGAGTTCTCGGTATTCCTTTGCACTCATGCGACGGCGCTAAGACGTTCCCTGAGCGGGTGCATCTCTGGCTGGGGGTACTCCTCTATAAGCGATGGCGGATCATCCACTGGGGGCACCTTCCTTCTTGATCCTGTCTGGCATCTTCTGGGCTCAACGAAGTTGCTCCCGGGCTTGGTGAAGTTTCTTCCGGAACTTCACGGACTCCTCATTTAGGTTGTGAGCCAGACTGTCGGCAGAGAGGCTGAAGTAGGTCTGGAACCCGAGGAGCGCTCCATCCTCATTTGATGGGGTCAACACCCAACTCTCGCCAATATCATCCTTCCTGAAAGGTAGGTGGTGGGTAGCTAGCTCGTGAACCATCTCTGGGAGAATGTCTCGAAGATCAGTGAGGGCCTTCTGTGCTGTCGCCTTGACTGCGATCGCTAGGTCCTCCATCTGTGGTCCCTCGAAGAACCAACTCATCAGGGAGTCGCTTTCCATCACGACCACGTCAACATGGTACTCCTTCGTGGTGGCATCAACCCGGTGCTCGTTCTAGAGGAAAATGGGAGGTCGGCGAAACAGTCACTTCTGTAGGATGTCCTCAAATAGTAGGGGGAAACCGGTGGCTAGGAGGTCCTCGAGTACTACGAGCATCTACAAAGTTTGAGGCGAGGGGAGTCGGTAAGGTTTTGAAAAGAGTCTAGAAAAGATAAGAAGTATAAAAACTTTTGGATATAGCAACTAGGTGTAGGTTTCGAAAATAGTTTTATCCTATCTAACGTCCATACTAACTAAGGTTTCCTACTGTCAGGATGGCTCAAAACAACCCATGATAACAAGGGACAAGCCAAAGAGTACATTGAATGTACTCACAACAACCCATGATCGGAAACAGAATGAACATGCACGGTATAGCACTAAGTTGGTGGTTTTTGCGGAAAGCTAGTTTTGAGTGTAATTACATGTCCTAATATTTTGGAAATCATACATCAAAAGGTTACAGATATCCATATCAATAGGTTACAGATACTAATATAAATAGAGTATCTCAACTCTAGTTTCATCATCTCGACAGACCATCTGTCATAGCTCAAGGTTTTCTTTCACATACCCAAGTTTTGTAAAATAGTGGACGTAGCCCAAGAGTGGTTAGCCAATTGTCCTTGACCGTGGATACGGCTATTCGAATTGTTTGACACTCTGCAGAGGTTTCACACTTTACCCANNNGACTCGGGGAACTTTCGTGTCAATCCACGACTCGCGGTACATTAAGTACCCGAGGTAAGNACCCGAACAATACCTTTCCCCAGACGACACTAACATAGAGTCCACATGATGGTACCTGGCCCTCATGTCAATTCATCACACTAAACAAGTTCATCATTACATTTACACGAGGGGACTCAACGGTGTTCCCGGTGTCTGTGAAAACAGTCATAGTCGTCCATACTGGCATGACCCTGTATCGAGAGTGATCGAGTCACACCCGCCACTAATAATGCGGGCTCTCTACTATTATCGAGCAAGGTAATCAATGAATCCTCATCCCATAAGGGGTAGTGTGGTTGTACATGTAAGGTTAGAGTAACGGTCGCAACTTAAACCAATCCTTTTATGAAAACAACACACTCAACTTGCCTTGGCACACCATTTCTTTATCAAGTGGTTACCTAGCTCATCATCTCCCAAGGGCATTAGTGCCACCCTTTGGGGTTTTCGAAAGTCTTCGACAAAATCACTTTTTGTTTCCATCTTGATGCTTAAGCCCGTCCCACTTGCGTAGCCAACTACTTAGCACATATCTACTTCCCACCCACATAACTCTAAACGGGAATAGAGTCATGCACAATGCAAGTTTCAACGGATCATGCAATGGAGACAAACCTAGCAAGGTTGTCACCACATCATCATGCTTTTAACGATAAAGAAAATGCAATAATTCCATGCACAAAATAGTTTCATAAACATGGTCCAACAGCTACTTGCCTGGCTCAGCAAAGTCATCGAGGTCTTCAAATGTTTCTGCTCCAACAGCTTCGTCAACAACGTGATCTAACGTCGCAAAATAAAGGGACACAAATAAGGCAATAGCCACAACAGAAAAATAAAAACACTCAAAAAAATGTCAACCTATTTTCATTAAATACTAGGTTAAAAACTAAAAATACCATGTTTGTTAGTTTTAGAGTTGGGCTAATAGAAACAAGGATGTGGATTTTAAAAAGTGCATTTAAATGCCCAAATATAAGTTTAAATTTGGACAGTGTAGAAAATGTCATCCAAATGTGGTGGAAGTTGTACCATTAAATAGGTACGAATTTGACAAGTTTTTAGGAGTTTGAATCACTGCATTTGGATAAATTATACAGACTTGGGGAATTTTTGGTCATGGGCGGTGAAAGATATCCATCGACACAGAGGCGATCCAGATGGCCGCACGTGGATGTGGATGACATCCACTTGCCTTTCGTCTTGGAGGCAACCCGCTCCTTGGTCGGTGCAGCGGCAACGCCCTTGCCGGTTTCGACGGGTCCTTCACATTTCATCATGCAACGTCGATTACCCATGGTGGAGCGATACAAATGCGAGGAAGCGCTAGAGCGGTGGAGCAATGGTGCGGAGGGACCAATAAGCGACGGTAGGAGGAAGAAGGGGGAGAAGGAAATGAAGTGTAATCCTCTTCCACTCCATCCATGCGCCATATCTATAGGTGGGTGGAAAGTTGGAGGAGCGGCACTAAATCCATGCCACGAAGCAAGAAATCTCTTTGTATCTAGATAACGGCATTTAGAGTGCACAATTATCGAGGAGTCCACCATTAATTATCCGGGAGAATCGAGGCGCACAATGGGACGTGGCCCTGGTGGGACCCAAGCCCATCATCGCACTGATAGCATTATATTATTATATTAGTGATGTCTTTTAGCCTTTTGCATTCTAATCTTTTGACATCCTTTTGTAGCCTTTTGACATCCTCATGTATGTGTATATATGTTGGCTTTGACCTTCTAAGGCCTTCCACTATGTAGGCCAAAAGAGGTCCCAAATCCACTTTTACATTATTTGGCATCAGTGCCATCCATAGCCCATGTGGTGCCATAAAAAAATCTGGGAACCGGAGCATGTTGCTGCTCCGATGCCCACTTCCAACATTGCAATATAATATATTAAACTGTAACTGCCATCTGTACTGGAGTATTTCTATATCAACTACCACTGAACAACAGCCTTCAATTCACAGCAAACAACATTTAATTCACAACATATGACCATTGCATTGCACCAGCAAAATTTGCCCGTTTGGAGAAGATGAAGATCTCTATATAATGTACATCACAAGTTCATAGAACACAACAGATCCTGGAAAAGCTCTCTCCCAAACCATGGATCATTCGTCTTCTCAAAGCTTCACAAGCATGATGAACTCCTTCTCACCTTCATATGCACAGAGCCCAAATAACCTACAAAATACACAAAAACCCATTAGCCTGCAACACAATCCTAGTTTTCAGCCCCATCATCCACACATGAACTATCCACCCACACAATATATTCCTAGTTTCTAGCATCAACACCCACACCATGCAAATTTATATGCCCAAGGAGGTTACCGGCAAGTTCCATCCATACCTTCAGGCTACCATGGTGTTTCCTTCCAACGTAACATGGGGTAGTACCCTCCAGGAGCATTTGGAGCAGGCTCAAGTAGCAGTCCAACTTCTCTTGTTGGATGCATGCCTTTTCTTGGATCTGCAAGAGGCACTAGTTCAACAGGAGATGAGAATGGTCCGGTTGGATTAAGTTCTCCCATGTCACCAGCATATCAAGTGGATGAAGATCCAACTGTCAACAATCAACATGGCAGTGATAGTAGTCTTGATGAGATTCAAAAAAAAGGAAAAGGCAAGAACTGGAGTAAGCGCGAGGATGAACTGCTCATAGCAGCTTGGGTGCACAATTCATGTGATCCGATTGATGGAAACTCCAAAAGGGCAGATACCTATTGGAAGGAAGTCACGGCAGAGTACAACGAATATGCAACGAAAGAGCAAAAGAAAACAGTTATGCAATGCAAGAACCACTTGACCAAGACCACAAAGAAGGTTACAAAGTTCAATGGTATCTACAATGTTGAAAAAAGTACATGGCCTAGTGGGAGCGATGACAAGCAACTTATGGAGAGGGTACGTGCCAAATACATGAGTGTTGCCAAGACAAAAAGACCCTTTCCATATGAGCACTGGTGGGCGTATGTGCGGAAAGAGGCTAAATGGAGAAGGTCATATTCAGTTGAAGAGATGAACAAAAGAAACAAGTTGAATGCATCAGGAGCTTATAGTTCTCCAACCCAGGCAATAGACGAGGAAGGTGAACTTCAACGACCCCCGGGACGCAACACTTCAAAAGATACAAAAGATAAACAGAAATCATCAAGCAAGTCTAAATGCTCTGGAAGCTTGACAAGTGAGAGCGTCGACAAATTTAATGAGATTCAACTACGAAAATCAATTGCTGCAGAGAAAATGGCCGATGCCACCCTTATTCAAGTAGAAGCTGAGAAAGAAAGAGTTGAAACTGAGAAGGAGAAGATAAAGGTGGACAAACTGAGCAAATACCTTGATCTTCTTCACAAAGATACTTCAGGTTATGATGATACCCAAAAGAAAAGACATGAGCAAGTTCTAGATTTCTTAGCTAAGGATCTGTTCGGTAAGATTAGATGTATCTTGTAGGTGAACGATGCCTATGTAATCAGTTTCATGTAATCATTGGTTGTTAGAACTTTATGAATTAGTATGTAATCATTGGTTGTAAGCATTATATAAATTACTATGTAATTATTTGATGAATTGTTATGCATTGCATTTAACTTGCTGTAAATATAGTCGTTGGAAACTAGCCGTTGGAAACTATTCCCTATTAATAGTGGCAGCAGCTCCATCCCACCAAGACCAAACACAACACACCTTCCACTCAAGATATGTCCACCGATGAGAACCCACAAGCAGAGCAGCAAGACAATGTTGACGAAGCAATTAGTTTCGAAGCCATTGGTGACTTTTTCTGGGACTTCATCAATGACCCAGTAGAAGCCCAGATTGAAGAAGAAATTCGAGCTCAGATTGCATCACAACAGATAGGTACATTCAATGAACACAGAAGACTACCTAGAAGACACCTTGATAGAGATAGGCAAGGTGGTGAGGATAGGCTGATGGCTGACTACTTCTCAGAAAATCCATTGTACACTGACAAGCAATTTAGGCGTAGGTTTCGTATGAGGAAGCATTTATTTTTACACATTGTCCAAACTCTTGGTGAGTAGTCTCCATTCTCTACTTAGAGGAGTGATGCATTTGGCAAGCCTGGTTTTTCTCCCTTGCAGAAATGCACTGCTCCTATGCGAGTGCTAGCATTTGGGACACCTGCTGATTTGTTTGATGATAACTTGAGAATGGGTGAAACCACAATCATCAAGTGCATGACCACATTTTGCAAGGGTGTGATGAAGTTTGGTCCAGAATATCTTAGAAGGCCCACTAACGAAGACATACAACGCTTACTTCATGTAGGGGAGGCTCGTGGCTTTCCTAGCATGTTGGGAAGTCTTGATTGCATGCACTGGACATGGAGAAATTGTCCAGTGGCTTGGAGGGGAATGTTCACTCGCGGCGATCACAGTCATGCTCGAAGCTGTGGCCTCACATGACCTATGGATATGGCATGCATTTTTTGGGGTCGCTGGATCAAGTAATGATATCAATGTCCTAGATCAATCAACTTTGTTTACGCAAGTGCTGCAAGGTACGGCTCCAGAGGTTCATTTTGAAGTCAATCAGAATGAGTATAAGTTGGGATACTACCTAGTAGATGGCATTTATCCGGAATGGGCGACATTTGTGAAATCAATCCCTATGGCTCAAAGTGAGAAGCACAACTTATATAAAGCACACCAAGAAGGAGCAAGGAAAGATTTAGAGCGGGCTTTTGGTGTTTTGCAAGCTCGTTTTGCTATAGTTTGTCATCCAGGGCATATGTTGCAAAGGTGTGCCCTTGCTGAGATCATGTATGCTTGCATTATATTGCATAACATGATTGTTGTAGATGAGAGGCACACCTACAAGTGCTATGACAAATATGGTTGTGACTATGAATTGCTACAAGGCGCTAAAATACCATGCCTTGAAACAGAACAAGGACCATTTGATGGGTTTGATGTGGTTCTTGAGACAGATGCTGCCATCCGGGATCGACACACACATCGTCGTCTCAAGGCTGATTTGGTTGAGAACATTTGGCAAAAGTTTGGAGGAAATGGACATTAGCATTTATAAGTTTTATATGAGTACATCTAAGTAGTTTGCACCCCATTCAAGCATCTTCTTTTGTAATTGTGTAATTCAGATTACAAACTGTTGAATGACAACATTTTAATTATTTCTTGTTGCTAAACATTATTATCTCTGCTGCTTGGTGCAATGGTGAACACTAATTCACTGAATATTGCAATGTAAACCAATCAAACATTCAGAACGAAGCTACAAAATTCTACTCGTATTAGTCAATTCATAGACTGAACATTACTATCTCCTAACTGGATATTGTAAGGCTTTTTTCTTTGTATCCTGATGCAACACCACGCAACCTCACCTGTGCTGCTTCCAGTTGCGTACGTACGTGCTGGTGTAGTACAGCAGCGGCAACGGTCGGCCGTCCACCAGTCCGGATGACAGCGCTACCTGCAACATGGTGATGGACCGCCTCCGTCTCCTCCTTTCGCGGCCGGCCGTCCCCGCCGCAGATTGCCACCATGAAGTGCGGCGCCTCAGGCCAGCTGTCCCCCAACGCACATCAGCCCACTCATCGCGGTGCCTCAGGCCATCCGTCCGTCCCGGCACACTACCTTCACTCACCGCGGCGCCTCGGCGGACATCTTCTCCTCGCTCCTCTGATCTGCCCAGATCTTGGGCCGACCAGTACATAGCCTGGAGGTGAGGAGGTGGGGAAGGAGATGGGGAAGGAGGCGAGGAAGGAGATCCATGCTGGATCGGGACGAGGAGGTGAGAGGGGAGATGGATCTGGTCAGAGGAGAAGGGGGATTTTTCTGGAGGTGGACGAGAGGAACTCGCGCGAAGGATTGACGGGAGGTTGGCTCGCTCGAATTTTCTATGTATGTATGGGTCCCACTTTTTTACGGGCTTCACCCGCATGGTGTGAGGCCGGTGCCAAAGAAATTTATCAGGGCATCGATGCCCAGTTTGCCATATTTTAACGTGTCGCCGGCTACATAGTGGAAGTCCTAATAATACATGTTGCATATTTCTTGACATGGTATTAAAGCTTAGGTCAATTCTTCGCACGTGCAACTTGTGCTTGATCCTTCTGTAGCGTCGCCTCGTCGTCTTGTCCGGCGTCGCCGCTCCCTCATCTCCGTTGTTGTCGTTCTTCCTACGAGATCACTGTTGTTTATCCTCCAAAACGTACTCAGGACTACAGCCATCGACTCTTGCCCCTTACCAGGCGGCCATCGAGGAGCTTCTCTGCCATCGTCGGTAAATTTCAGGCAGCCGCCCAACGCTCCACCGGCCGCGCCCGCAGCCAGCCCATCGGGCGCTGCTCCTCCGACCTCCGCCCGGCTGCTCCTCCGGCCCCGTCCGACCGTCGCCTCCGGCCCCTACCGCCCGTCCGGCACTGTCATCTCCGCACTGTTGCTGGCTACCACGGGCACCATCATCGCATCGCTGCTGGCTTCGGGTGTGTGCGTGAAACTGTGGGTGTTTCAACTCCAGATCAATCGATCTGATGTGCATCGTCACCAGGCCATCAGGATCCAGTCGCCAGAGCCGCCAGGATCAATCGCCAGGACTGCCAAGTCACCGTCTTCTCGATCTATTTCCATCAAGGTGCTCCACCTCGATCTGATTCCATCGAGGCGCTCGGGGCGGCCCACTCTGTTCGATTGAGGTGTTTGGCTGGGGTTGACTCGATCTACTGAGGCTGCTGGTACTGTTTCGGTTGACAGTCTTCCAAAAAAGTATAGCACCATCAGGCTACATCGCCATCTCGCGCTGCCAGGTGATATTTGATGGGGCTAATTTTTGTTGAATTTGTTTGATTTATGTGCATTCACGTGCGTGTCATTTGTCTGTGGGGTGTTCTTTTTGGTGAGGTTCCCTGTCCTCTGCACCCAGTTGCTCCTGTGGCTCCTATCCCGCCACCAACCCCACGGGATCATGCTGCACATGCTTCTGATGATGATAGGGCCGCAGCCAGGGTTGTTGATGATGATGCGGCCGCTGCTTATGACCAGCAGGTCTTGGAGTATTCAAATGCTCTTTTCGTTTATCATGATGATCTGACTTCTTATACTCAGTGATGTGATGATGATGCTCGTGTTGCGGTTGTCCTCACTTCTAGTGTTCTACCCCAGTTTGCTTTTGAGTTTATGGGCCTTAATACTGCCTTTGAGATGTGGACTCATCTTCGCTAGCGCTATCAGCCCTCTAGTGATGCTCTCTACTTGTCTGTTGTTCGTCAGGAGCATGCTCTTCAGCAAGGAGACTCCACTATTGATGATTTCTATACTTATAGAGTTCTGCTATCTGGCACCAGCTTGAGTCCCTTCGCACTACTGTTTGTGGCACTTGCCCGTGTTGCCACACTATGAGGTCAGACTTGGAGTTTCAACGCATCTATGTGTTCTTGTCGCGGCTCCGTGGGGAGTTTGAGCCCCGACGTGCTCAGTTGTTTGCTTGTGGTCGTGTTCCTATTTCTGAGGTGCTTGTTGAACTTCCTGCTGAGGAGGCTCGCCTCCGTGGTGCTGGTTTGCTTTAGGTTCCCTCTGTGCTTGCTGCTCGAGCTGCTCCACCATTGTTTTCTCGCTAAAGTACTCCGCCGCTACTGCCCACTCCTTCTGGTACTGAGGGTCGCTCTCGTGAGGGTCGCTCTCGTCCTTGTACTCATTGCGACTATTGCATTAAGGATGGTCACCCCGAGTCTGAGTGCTTCAAGAAGAAGTATGATATGCGTAACAGGAAGCGCAATTCTGGGACTCGTGCTTCTTCCTTGATGTTGTCTACTGTCTCCTTGACTGAGAGGGATATTGTAAAACTTAAGTGTCTATGATTGGTGCTTCCGGTGCTGAGCGATCACTGTCTACACAGTCAGGTACATCCCCATGGGGTCTGGATTCTGGAGATTCGTTTCATATGTCTTTCAATTCTTCTATATTGTCCTCTCTTAGATCTCTCTATCTTCCTACTAATGTTCTTACAGCAGATGGTACTCATCTTCCTGTGGCTAGTCGAGGCACTCTTTCCACCTCTTCATTTTATGTTCCAGATGTTTCTCATGTTCCTCGTCTTACCATGAACCTATTTTCCGCAAGTCAGCTTACTGATTCTGGTTGTCGTGTCATTCCTGATGTTGATTCTTGCACAATCCAGGATCGTCACACGAATGCTATAGTTAGAGTTGGCCCTTGCCACCATGATTCTCAAGGGTTTTGGGAGTTAGCCTGGCTTCATGTTCCTTCCGCTGCCACCACACTCGCAAGTTCATCCGCCTTCGCCGCTTCAGCTACTAGCTCCTTCCAAAAGTGGCATCATCGACTTGGTCACCTTTGTGGTTCTCGACTATCGTCTTTAGTTCATTGTGGTCTTCTGGGGCTTGTCTCACGAGATGTCTCCTTACACTGTCAGGGTTGTAGGCTGGGTAAACAAGTTCAGTTATCTTATCCTACTAGTGAGTCAGTGTGTCAGCGCCCTTTTGATTTAGTTCATTCCGATGTATGGGGTCCGGCTCCCTTCGATTCCAAAGGGGGTCATCGATATTACATTATTTTTATAGATGATTTCTCTCGCTACACTTGGCTTTTTTGAGGAACGTTGCATGGGAAACAAAAAAATTCCTACGCACACACAAAATCTATC